>JASCQY010000001.1:9146346-9156346 GCA_030264315.1 Sardinella tawilis
GTAAGACTTGGGGATAGATGCTCACCGAGGTGACCTTTGACATGGAAGCGTAAATAATTCAAAGCTTTGAAGACCCGACTGCAGTGGGGACATTTGTGGAGCTTGGCAGCTGTCGCCTCCCCTTCCCCTTCCTTCTCAGAGGTTTCCTACAGAGAGAAAGTACATACCATATCACAATACAAGTTTGGAAATATTGGGTATACACCAATAAATCCCACCCCAACTATGCAACCAATAAGAGCGCTGATGTGGGCTCTTACCCCAGAGCTCAGCGCAGCGTCGTCCTCCATCTCCACACACTCCTCAGAGAGCTGGATGTCGGGGGCTCTGCTCTCGGCCTCGGGGCTCTGCAGTGCCAACCCGGCGGTCCTGCTCACCCCCGGCCCAGGTCCTGCCTCAGTCCCCGCATCTGCCTCCAGGGCAATGCCGGAGTTAATGATGGCCTGGCAGATCAGATTGCTGCTTTCCTCAATGGGCTCAGACTGAGGCTGCACAACCTCCTGTAAAAGGAGAAGTCCAAATTGTTCAAAACGTTTCCCCATTCTCGCAGATTCTCTTAAAATGTCAGGCCACCATCCGTTTCCACAATTTAAATTACTGCTGAGGAGGCTTTGTATTAAATAAACTGATGTGCTTTCTACAGAAAATCTCTCAGTGCTAGGGGAGGGTTAACAGCACCCATAAGTCTGCTGTATTTGGACAAGAGGAGGATCCCCCACCTGCTGGGCCTGCCCTGGGTCTTGCACCATCTGAATGTGGATAAGCTCCTGGGTGTCCTCCACCATGCTCACCTCCGGCACCAGCTGGCCATCCCTCTGGGGCAGGATGGAGGGAGGCTGCTGCTCTAGGGAGGCCCCTGGCTCTACAAGCAGACGGGCAGGCTACCATTACAACACAGCTCCAAGCTCACCATTGGCCAATACTAAATGTATAGTCAAATGTCTAGACAAGACTTTGCATCAAGAACGTATCGGACAAAAAAAAGAATCAACTGGAGTATCCCATCCTTTAAAAAAGGAATTGGCTGAATGTGTCATTTAAGAAGACATTCTCTACCTTTACGAACACCATCCTTGCCAACGAGGATCTCCTTGCACTGGCTGAAGCGGATCTTCTCTGTGCAGGGAGTGATGGACTTCATGTGTCGGGTCAAGGCCCCCGACTCTCTGAAGGAGAGGCCGCAGAGATTGCACCGGTAGGGCCGCTCATCTGGAAGGGAGACGGACAGAAGGGAAAGTTATCTTCAGGCTAAGAGGGGAAGAGTGGAGACTGGTATTCGGGTCGGGTGTTGGGCCTCACCTGTGTGCCTACGGTTGTGGCGTATCAGTGAGCCCTTGGTTCGGAAAGAGGTGCCACACTGGTCACAGTGGAAGTCTTTCTTCTCACTGTGGGTTGACATATGAGTTCTCAGAATATTGGGCTGGGGAGGAAAAAAGGAATTTGCGGTTTAGTCATACAGAGAACAAACAAAAGGTGTAAATGTTCACTTTTAGTCATTTAACTTGTATTAGTAAATCTGTTCTTACACTTAGCACTCTTTTGACAAAAAAAATACAGAGTTTTACATAAACATGTTTGTTGTTTCTTGTAAAGCAACGCACCGTCTTGAAGGTTTTCTCACAGAGTTGGCAGACGTAGCGCCCCTCATCGTTAACCCTCAACACAAGCTTGGAGCTCTCAGAGGCTTCAGAGGCCTGGATCTCCTGTCTGCTAGACTCCACATGCCGAGATGTTGTCTGCTGCGAAGTTTCAGCAACAGCTTTGTCTGCATAAACAATTGCACATTTCATGTATGAGGTAGGTTGGAACTTCATGAGCACAGTAGGTCTGAAAGAACATATGCTTGCATCAAAATGTTTATACAAAATGTCTTACGTACAGAATGTCTTACCAGGATTTTCAAGTTGGTCTGGTTCGACTGACGACAATATGCCACTGTCCTCTTCTGCCTTTAGTGAGGCTGAAGAATTTTCATCTTCAGCAACCTGTCATGACAAACACCAACACTGCTTATAGACCAAAGATACATTACTGAACAACTTCAAATCCATGGATTCAGGTGAGTTTGGGGACCATCTGAACCACACACTCGCGTGTATGCTGGTATTACCTGATTCTCCTTTTTCGGTTGACAGCTGCGACGCAGCTTGTGCTGTATGAAAGCCTCCAATAAGGAGAATTCCTCCTGACATCGTCCACATTTGTGCACATCTTCATCTGGAAGTCAAGAAGCAACACGTTACAGTAACGTTAGTGAAAAGCTGCAACTAACGTCAGTCTACCAAAGCCACGGGTCAGACCTTACTGTCAAACACCTGGCCTGTGTTTTTGCACTGTGATGTAGGTTGAAGGCTAGCCAGGAAACAGTTTAAATGCTATTAAGAATTAGCCATGAGCTGCCCGTGGGTTCCAGTCAAAGTCCTCATTCAAAGTCAGTAGGCATTTTCAATAAGAATACCCTAAACCCAAATCTGGTGATCTGGTTGCCTGTCTGCCTCTCTCTCTCTCTCTCTGGACAAACAACAGAAACCATGCTAGCTTGCTAGCTTAACGTTAGCCCGTGTCCCAACACGTTAAGTAGAAAGCCTATATTGCTAACGCTACATAACACAAAGACAGATGGGAATACTTAACAATTTAATAAATACCTAAATTAAACATATAAAATGTATCTTATTCAACCAAATCAGAATCTCGGGCGAAAGAAGGTTATCAAAAGCATAACAGACACCAGCTGCATCAGAAGCCAGACCAGTACTTGGTAATGTTAGCAAGCTAGCCATAATTTTAGCTTGTTGCCAATTTGAGAATCAAGGCCCATGATGTGAAAGAAGTGTTGGGTAGGTTTCGTTCACATTAACAAAATTTAAGTGCAAATAATGGCACATACCCTCATCTCCCAACGTGGTTTCAATAGTGATGATGTTGCCGTGATCCGTTTGCCCGTTCGCTGTTTCTGCCGTATTATTATTTTCTAGTTTCATGTCGTTCGAGTTCTCCGTCTCTGTCGCAACGCTAGACCAGTGAAAACATGGCGGATTTACGACCTCGTAGTCATAACAACTAAAAAAGCAACCATGGCAAAAGGGTTCAGTAGCATACACAAGATGAAGTGCAAATTCAAGTAGTTCTAGTATTTTAAAAAATACAAAAAATTTATTGTTCATCATTACATATGAAAAAAAATGCATAACATTTGATACATCTCTGCAAAATAATAGGCTTACATCTATAGGCTGAATAGCCTAAATAAAATAGGACTTATTAAAAATATAATAATAAAATAAACTTCCAGTGGGTTTTGTGTGCGTTAGTGTTAGATTATATCTTCAAACTATTCTCAAAAATCAACCTGTTAATTCACTATTGAATCAAATGGTATAGCTTCCGTAGGCCTACTCATTGCCCTCATGAAAAATAATCTTATAATAGCCTTTTGGGATATTTAATTAAAGAAATATTATAGGAATACTACAGATTTATAGCAGGCCTGTTTAGTATTTTGGGAGATTTACTATATCACTGTAAGATTAGCCAAAAAGTATTACAAAAATACAAATTACAGTAGCCAATACAAATTGTTTTCATTTTTGTGTAGGCTAATTCAGCCTGGCACTAACTGATGAAGTTAGACTCATAGAAAACAGGAAACATCTAGAATTGTATTACAGTTCTTAAAATGCATGTCTGGGACTTACTTACTCTGGAGGATAAGGTATCAAAAACCAGAAGCAGCATCATAATAAAAGATAATATGCTACTCTACACCACAGGTCTATTGCCTACCACCACACATTCGGAAACCCCTATACCCAGGGATTTTAACAACCCTATCAACAATAGCCTATTTCTGTGCAACAGGACATCAAAACTACAATGTGCCATTGTGGCATTTCTGTCTTCCCAAAAGACATCTTCTGTCCACTGATATAGCCTCGAAACTATAATTGATTGAGTTATTTTGAACAATGCCATGTAGGCCTATAGTTCAATACTCCCACATGTCCTCCTTGTGATGTGGTTTACATCTAATCAAGCCTTTTGGGGCTTAGGACGGCCTTGGCGCTGACTGATGTTTTGTACATCTTGTGCCATCTCACGGAGCATGTTCATATTTTGGTTTACATTCTCCTCCAGCCATTCCTCGACCGTGTCTGGAAAAAAGATGGCTCCCATTTGAGTGCGAAGGTTACCTATAACAGTCTCCCATTCATTCAGTAACCTATGAAAACAAAACATTGGAACTGTTCAGTAGTTGGTATTGGTATGGTGTTGGTATTGGTATTTCAGTAAGATTGGGTTGGTGCTTAAAGCACACAAGCATGACCATGTGATCACATTCTTATATGTTACATTACTGTATGTACACATGTATATAGTTATTACTAACTTTGTCAGCTTATGTTGAAATAAGCCTAGAGTTCGTGGATTTCCAAAGCCATGCATGCGATGATAGCGACTAAAAGCCCCTCTCAAGCTTCTGTGTCACAGAAAGACAACAAAATGGAGAGATTAATAAATTATGCATTACATATTAGCAGAGGTACACTATGTCTAGAGAAATGCCTACATTACACACGTTATCTACCTGATGTACATGAGGACTATGCTTACCTGTCCTCCAAGAGGGTATTCACTGATGATTTGAAATCTATGTAGATACGGTGCACGAGGTGGTAAAGCTCAGCTCCAGCAAAGGCACCACTGCCATAACTAGACAGTACAGTATAAAAGGTTATTGTAGGAACACTTGCCAAGTATCATGTTTAACAATGGATATTGTGTGTGCACTCTGGTGTGTTATTGTCTACGCATGCATACCACAGGTTTTTGTCAAGCTTTATTTCACAGCCCAAGATATGTTGAACCTCTTCTTTTGCCAACTCGTTGTAGGAACCTGAACACAAGCAAGCAAAGATTGTAAGCCTTTTTGAACTCGTATCCTCCCTCCCTCTGTCAAGCACTCCTGTCACCATGACACCTACCATGCTTCAGCGTCTGGAGACACACCGCCAAGGAAGGGATCCCTACTGGGAGTAGCTCACACAGGACACTGAAGTGTTCATACCTGCAACGCATTTAAGGATTCAGCCATGCCTGTATACACTGGTAATAGTCAAATGGTGCCTTGCATACTCAAAATAGATTGCTGAAGCAAATACTGAGCATATACAGTATAAAACACAGGCGTAGACAATTACTGGTAAATTGTGAGTTCTTTAGGCAAATCTTTAACTTTTTAGAACTGCTTAAGCAAAAGCAAAAGTGTTTTCTTACCTTTGCCAGCCTGTTAGTATTATGCCCTCTAGAGTTATATTGGTGTAGGAACTCATGTGAGATATAATGCTCAACCATGACATGTGGTTATGTAGGTGAGACCCAAATGGTGTCCACATCTGGTCAGGCCCTGTTGCCCCTTTAAATGCACTTGCAAACCATACATGCTTAAATCCTGCTTCCTCATATTTAGATATCCAGCCACCTTATAAAAAAAAACACTAGCATTGTCATATTATAATGTTATTTTTATGATTATGTTAATTAACGTAGAAAGAACAAGAACAAGAAGAACTCACATATTGCTTTGATGTCCAGCTCTGGTAAGTATTTCCACACCACTGGAGAAGCAAGTTTTGGCAAACCTGATTCTGATGGGAACAATTTTCCAGTTATTCAGTAGTAAGTTAGGTGAAAGGAAATATATGATTACAGGATATGAAGACATAATCAAATATTGTATACAGTATATAGATGCCACATTAACCAATTTTGACCATTGGTGAAACATTTATGGGGAGTAGAAGGAAGAAACTCAAAACAAAATGTCAATACATGAAGCGAGAGCTTTGTAGGAGGTTTGCGTTGAAGATTTGTTGGGAGTAGAGCAACGGTTGATGACGGACTTGGAGCTACAGTAGATGCTAGCATGAGATCACATTATCTTTCAGTGAGGAAAACTCAAATGATGAAATCCACACCTTTCAATTTCTCCACATTGATCTTTCTCAGCATGTCGTCCCACATAAGTAGTTTCACACTAGGCCACTTCTCAGTCATGAACTTTCCCACAGCAGTAACATGAGTGAGATAGAGCTGCCCGAGTTCTCCTTCACTTAGACCTTTGTCCTTTCCAAGACCATACACCTGCAGAACAATAGGAAGAAATCATAACCTCATCAGTGCACATGGACTGCGTTTAACAGATATCTAGGACAAATACAAAGGCTGGAGCCCTCTCCTCTTTTTGAGAAAAATCCAGAATCAATCAGCTCATATCCCTGTTCTTTAAGATCGCAGAGTGCTGTCAGTAGGTATAAGAAAGACAGCATTTGGTTCAACAACATAGACCAAATGTGCGTACTGCCACCTAATGCCAACTGATCCAGGAACAGGAAAACAAAACCTCCCTGCCCTCATCAGTTAGTGTTGGCTGCTGTTTCACTTGGGGTCATTCCAAACGGTGTTGTTCTCATACCTACTGACAGCACTCAGCAAAGTGAGACAGCAGGGCTTAGGGTTAATTCAATCCAGATAATATTTTAAATAATAGCACTAGATAACATCAGTCTATCAGTGGTAACTTGTGTGTTCCACTGTGCTCCACAGGAGGTCAGCCTAGCCATGTCTGTCAGTCCTACTCACAATACTATTATCCAGTAGTAATGAACAACATTGACTGATTGTTTTAGATGGGACCCAGCAGATTAATTTCCTCGCCCTGATTTATACTCAATATACAAAAGACAACCTAGGGTTAACAAAAATAATTGAAAATAATTGTTTATGACCATGTAAACTCTGTAAGATCAACCTCTCAGCCTGTTGCTGAGCTCCAAGCTGACCTCATCACATCCGATGTGGAAGTGCTGTGCCTCTGGGTGCAGTTCCATGACCTGTGCCAGCATGTCCTTCAGCAGTGCTAGGGAGCCAGGAACACGTGGATTCAAGCTGTTGGGGTACTCTGCAACCTCCCTTAACTCGAAATATTTTTCATGCTTCAGAACAAACTGTAAAAAGGAATCAAATGGGACAAAGATTTCCTTTAACAACAACAAAAATGGTTTGTGTCCTTTCGAAAAAGCATTTAAAAATATGGACAGATGGAAACACATTTGAATGCATGAGCCAATGTCTTTAAATTAAATTAAAATGATAAATAAGGAGAAGCGTAGGCCTATACCTCAAGGTGCCCAAATGTTTGCACCAGAGGAATAATCTCAAGTTTGCTGATTGCTGCCAGTCTCTTTATTTCCATAATGTCTTCCGTACTGTTAAATAAAAAGAAAAAAAAGAATAAGTCATCAATAGCAGTTGCTAATAAGCTGAATTGAAAAGAATATGTCAAAAGAAGGACACCACTGACCTGTATGCAAACGAGGATCTTAGGATGCTGAGGGTCCCATTGTATGGAAACATGTCTTCATATTCCATTAGAACAGCACTTGCCCCAAGAGAGGAGAACAGAGGGAAGATCTAGGAGACCACACCATGAGCAAAAAATAGTCAGTGACTACTTGTTGTTCAACTAACATTACATTATTGTCCTTCACTTACAAAGCTTCCATGCATGCAGTGGCCTAACCTGTTCAAGGTATTTCACTTTTGGTGCAGCCCCTTTTAGGTCTAAGTGTACTATACTCTGTGGATCCTTGGTGGGTCTTTTTGGGTTACTCGGCCCCTCAATTCCTGATTTGGAATGCTGTGGCATCTCCTCTACGGCCACGTTGTGACCTTTTGTGAAGTTTTTTCCTCCATGAGGTTCTTTTGGTTGGTGGATGTTGTTTAGAGTACTCTTCTCATCCTGGACAAAGTTCTTCCCCCAGAACCTCTCAATTGTAGACCTCTCCATGAATTGGATATTGTCACTGGAAATAGGGCTATAAATGACAGACTACAATTTATGACCTGGGTCGAGATAATGTATTTGGGCAATTCCACGCAATCTGTTATGTCCATGACGACAACGACATGCCATAGAAAGACTACTGTATGATGCGAATGATTATGTTAACATTTTCATAAAATCAGTTCTACAACCAAGAAGAGCGAATGTTCAAATTTTAAGTGATCATCATACACAATACATCTTACCATCTTACCTACATTGTGTTGGCATTATGGGCGTGACAGTTTTGTGTGGAATTGCCCATTTTTTTTTTTACTATGAGCTGTGGAACAGTGTACTTCAATAAGATAAGCAAAAAATAAAATATTTTACGGTATTAAACTAAACAATCTGATTAAGCATACAAGTTCAACACAGAAATGGACTTTTTATCTTACAATTAACGTTAGCCTACAATAATGTTGTGGTTATTCATGACATACTAGTACTGTATATTTTGACACAAACAAGATTGCTGGGAGAGAGGCTATGGCTAGATAGAAATGTTGCCAAATAAAATGTCATCACGCACCTCCCTTGAAGGAGATACCTTACTGCAATCCAAAGAAACAAACAAAAAACAAACAACCTCAGTGCCTTTTGTCTCAGCATTGTTGAACTCGTCTGAAATAAAAGAGAAGGAGAATAATTTGCGTTTTTTATGTTTTGCTAAAAAGGAATTCAAATTAAAGGAGAAGTTTGGTGTGAATCAATCCATAGTCCTGTTCAAGGTCAATGCTGTTCATAGGGAAAAGAACAAACAAATCTGATACAACATAGACAGAAAAATGAACCGGGAAACTAACACTAAGTAAATGGGGCATAGTGTCTTACTTTCAGTTTCATTTTGCTATGCCCCATTCAGTTAACAATAGTTATTGGTTTATAACTCGGCCTATGTTGCATCAATTTTTGTCGTTCTTTTTGCTACAGACAGCATGCAGTAGCCTAACCTCTAACAACAGGGCTATGGATTGATTCACACCAAACTTCTCCTTTAAGCCAAACCCTCCATGGAAATGTTATCTATGAGGTGCTTGGTGAAAAAAGATATACTGAAGCCATTATTATTTCAAGTAGTTTCATCCAACTATATAGTAGCCTAGTAAAAACAGAAAGATAATGTGCACAGTAGACGTTTACATGGGGAAGACAACATAACCTACCATTGACGCACACTTGGGGACACTTGCTTTCCAAATGTGTACTGTCGCTCAGCCGTTGTTAGGTCATTAGTCGCAATGTCTGTTATCAATGCAGAGGGATGTTTGAAAAAGGTGGTCACACAAAAATGCCAGTAATCATCCCCTAAAATCCGGTTGTAAACACTGACTCAAAATTAGTTCCTTCCAAAAAGCCAATTATAGCCAACCATAGCACCTGCAGTTTAACTGCACTGCACTGAGTTTACTTCCTTCCCCGGCTAGATTATGGGCGGTGACAGTTTGGCATAGGCTACAGTTGGTATTCTATCTGAGAGTCATTTCTCACACACCCACTCATAGCCTCCGCCGTGGCTTCCCTCAGACTGCCCAGACAACATTTGAAGGCAGTGTAATTTTAAAAGAAGTATAGGAAATATTAGGCTACATTGTATACTGAAGTTGTCTTTGAAACAAGCAATATCTTGAACTTCTAGTTGTTATTTATCCTCTTTGATTTTTCATTCGTTTGACTAAAATGCAAGCTTTCAGTGTCTTTTGTGGACTTCCAAGTTAATTTGTAAGCCACAAGTAAACCACAAGCGCACTCGCGTACACACTGACATTTTCGCGACATGCTGCGACAGTTTCTGAGTGGTGTAATG
This sequence comes from Sardinella tawilis, assembly GCA_030264315.1. Lineage (NCBI taxonomy): Eukaryota > Metazoa > Chordata > Actinopteri > Clupeiformes > Clupeidae > Sardinella > Sardinella tawilis. The sequence goes on from JASCQY010000001.1 coordinate 9,156,039, forward strand.
TAAGTGTACCTTTACGGCTGAATTATCCAACATGGCGTCACACTTCAGCGGTGTTTTACAGTTAACGGATCTGGATGATTTCATTACCCCATCACAGGTACACAGTAAGACTAAAATTACAAATGTTGTTTACCGTTAACGTGATTTGCTCAGCAATGATTTTCACTCAGCGATGCTTCTGAACATCAGTGGTATGACTGTCATGTAACGGTATGCTAACGTTAGCATGAAAACAGCCAACAGTCATCATCTCTACAAGTAGATCTTAAGGCCAGCTTCACATGTTCTCCGGTTTAACATAAAGTTAC
>JASCQY010000001.1:9164286-9177091 GCA_030264315.1 Sardinella tawilis
TGAATCTAAGTACTGAACACACTGAGAAGAAAATGATAAGCGTTTTCTTGAATAATACTTGGGCACAATGCAAATACTGTACATAAATATCAAAAATCGGTGGCGTGTTCCTTTAATGAACTGTGATGGTAATTTTTAGGCTACTTTCTTAAGACAGGAGACCAGACCACACTCATCTCTCTCAACTGGATATTGTATAACTCTTTGTTCAGGGCTTGCCCCCTCAGAAGATCTACCATGTGGCTGTGATGCCTTGTTATGACAAAAAACTTGAGGCGTCCAGACCGGATTTCTACCTCAATGAGTCAGAGACCAGAGAAGTTGACTGTGTCATCACTTCAGGTGTGACATTGCTGTAGTAACACCACCATGTGTGGAGACTTTGCTTATTGCCATGAAAACATGTTCTTCACATTTCTTCTGTGTGGGATTATTTTTTGTTTGGGCACTTGTAGGTGAAGTTCTGAAGATGTTGGAGGAGGAGGGTGTCTCTTTGAATGATGTAGAGGCTGCACCTTTAGACCCAATGTACGTAGATACAGTAGATCCAAAAGAATTTTATAAATACAGTAAATACAGTTACCCAACTGGTATTTCCAGTTCAGTGTGTGTGTACGTGTGTGTGTTACTAGGTTCAGCCATGTGTGTGGAGAGGAGTTTTTGGCGCATGCGGGCAGTGGCTCAGGGGGATACCTGCACCATATCTACACCCACGCTGCCAAAGAGCTTTTTGGGGACAACGTGAAGGAGCTCACCTATAAGACTCTCAAGTGAGCCTAGCAGACTATATTAACACTCTCACAAAGTCCAGAAAAGACTACAATGTTGGTAATCAGGACATCTAACACATATTCAGAAGAAATCAAAACATGAAAATCATGGACAGAATGTGTCAGGTTGCACACATTATCAGTGTCATTGAAAGTGTCCTTGATTTGAGGCCAAAGTTAAGGAATGTAAGGAACTCCAGATAGTGTCTCAGTACTGTTTGAGGCAGTGGCCAAAGGTGTGATCTGGGAGTGGTTTCTTTGAATGTTGTTTCTAAGAGTGAAAAATGACTGCCTCTTGTTACAAAAGATTCTTTACTGCTCATTGGTCTGTTCACATACAGTGTGCTCTCACTGTCTTTAAGTGGACTAATGTGGTGCTCCCTTCTGTTATATGTTGACCTTGCCATTGTGAATAGTGTCCTGAGCTTACTACAACATCTCTCTATTTTTGTACACAGATGTCAGTGTTATTTGTTTTAATTGCACTGTCACAACAACAAAAAAAAAACACTCTTCTCCTCAACAGGAACAAGGACTTCCAAGAAGTTACCCTTGAGAAAGATGGCGTTGTCCTACTGCGCTTTGCAGCCACCTATGGCTTCCGGAATATTCAAAACCTCGTTCAAAAACTGAAAAGGGGGAAGTCGCCCTATCATTTTGTGGAGGTCATGGCATGTCCATCAGGTGAGATTTGGTCTCCTGTAAATCATTTCCTTGTTGTTGTTTTCTCGCTAGATAAGATTGGACATTTGTGTGTCGACAGAGATATCATCATCACATTCTTTCTGTCTCTCTGTAGTGCTGGTCATCATTTCTTGTTTTGAGGATTTGGAAGCAAATATACAGTATATGTATATATAAATAATATCTAGAATAAATATATATTTCTAGGTATGTAAGTTCTGCCCCGCTGTCTGCGTTTCTCTCCCCCAGGTTGTCTGAATGGAGGGGGGCAGCTGAAGCCCCAGGGGGAGCAGTCCAATAAGGAGCTGCTGCAGCAGGTGGAGGAGCTGTACCAGGCCGAGCGCACCACGCTCCCAGAGGGGGACGCCCGCGTCAGCCAGCTCTACCACACCTGGCTGCAGAGCGTGGGCGAGGAGCGGGCACGCCAGCTGCTCCACACGCAGTACCACGCCGTGGAGAAGGCCACCAACGGCCTCACCATCAAGTGGTGAGCAAGGAGCCAACGCTCGGAGACTCCAGGAACCCTGGGGTTATACGACCACAAGCCGCTGGGCTTCAAAAGCGCACAAAAACAAAACATGCCAAGCACTGCAAGGAGGGAAAAAGGAGGGTGATTGTGATACGTAGGTGATGTCTCACAGTACCCTGAGATGATCAAAGCAGTTGCCTTTTTTTGTCTATGGAGCCTTGCCAGTAATGTAGCCACAGAGCAGGGTGTCCTTTACTGCTTCGCATATGTAAGCCACTTCACTGAAGGTGCACTCTTTCACACTGGTTCATTTCATTCATGTTTGAAGAAGAACTCTTTAGGATGTGAAGTATCATGCTAACAAGTATTTATCTTGCACTAAGAAGCAGTGAAATGAAACTGTGGCCTTCTGTTGAAATTGTGTCAAAATGATTTTCAGAACCTGATTTCTGAAAATGTAATACTATGTTTATCCTCAGCTGATTCATAAGTAGTGCACACTGTATATTTACGTTTGTTGAAGCATTCATACAGTATTTGACATCTTTATGAATATAGCATGTATATAATCATTCCTGCCCTATTTATAAAATGTTAAAGATTATTTTCAATTTATGTTATAATATAAATGTCTATTTTACTCAATTTTACTCAATAAATGTCTTTGACACATTTTTGGCATTGGTCAAACTTACAAATGGTTGAAAAGTAGGTCTATGAATGTCTTCAGATTTCTGCTTCATTGAAGACAGCTAAAGCAAGAAAATGCAGGAATGAAAGTGGGATTAACCTGATGACATAATTATGATGCAATGCAATGCAAACAATCCTAATTCTACCTCCACCCATTAAAGTGCTTACAGAGGCAGGCAGACTGTGATTTGTTTGCAGGACAAACATGGAGCCCTACAGTAGATAGCTAGCTTGCTGACCCTTGAACTTTAAATAAGATTAGATTCAGAAAACCCAAGCAGAAGCTTTGAGAAGTTGCTACATGATAAAGAGGACTACAAGTTACTGTGACCTCAGCTTTATAAATATTACCTTTTTAATTCCCCAAAACATTTGGATATTTTTGTTACAGATGTGGCCCATTTGCAGTTGGAGTAAGTGAAGTAAAGTGACATTAAATGAAATATAGAAACATACATTGAAAAATATTTACACTTCTTCAAGATCAGTTTTGCATTTACATCATATTCTGCATTTGATGTGTAGCATCTGATCTGTGTATACTGGACTGTATTTATGAGATTTATGAGATTTGCAACATTTATACATTTATACAATGAAACATTAAATACCAACTGATCTGCTGAGTAAGCCTCATTAATGGACGCTCAAGTTCCTGTGCAATACAAACAGTTGGCCCAGCCATGCTAGTCCAGTAGCAAAGAAGCCAAGCACATTCCGTCCATGTCAATCAGTTGAGTCCCAGGGCACTTTAAGGTCATGCATCCATCAAGGGGCACAGAACTGCAGTAATAAATAAAACAACATTAAGGTCAGACGACTGGCCTAGGGTGGCAATGCATGAAACCTGGTATCCCCAAGGGTGATGGTTCGGCTGGCTGGCTGTTTTGTAGCATCTGCCCATTCTTTGTGCATCACTTTTTAGTGTTTTACAACCAGCTACCCAAGCTTCCTTCTCTTGGGTTTAAAGTGGGTGTGTGGGGGGTCAGGATCGCAGCAGCCCCCACTCCAGGGCCATCATGGCATGGGGGGCAGCACGCTCTTTGGGCTTCTTGAAGTTGTCCTTCTCCCTGCGGAGCACACGCAGCACCTCCACTGGGTCCGTCTTGACGGTAAAGTTCTGCACGGCCTCATTCCTATTACGGGAGACGTCGATAGTTAACTGGAGACAACAGCACGCCAGATGATCACTAATTTGTTGTACTGTATGACTGTTGGTGGATGCACAGACACTCACTTGAGACGCAGGAAAGGGTTGTACTCAAATTCCTCCAGTAGCGTTGAAGGGACTGTGGGTTTGTCATCATCATCTCTGGCCTCATTACAAAAAAGGGTTCAGTTTTAATGAAGTGGCATTATAGTCAACAACCAGCATTTTTCTGATCTCCAATCAATACGGGCAATTTCATGTTCATAACGGCAACAACATGCAATGGTATCTGTATGATGCGAATTATGGTTAAAAGTTTCATACAATCTCTTTTACAACCAAAAAGTCAATGCTCAAATTTTAAATAATCATCATTCACATTGTACCATATTTGGCCATTGCGTTGGCATTATGGACGTGACGGGAATTGCCCATATCAATAAATCCTGTAATAATCCTGTTATTGCAAATAAATCAGAAGCGCATTTTTATACTTCTGTACACACATGCACATGTATACCTTTGCCCAGCTCAGCATCTCCTTCACTTTCTCATTCTCTGGCTCGACCATTAAAGCAAACTTGAGGTTTCTCTTTGTGTATTCATGGCCACAAAACACCTTCTGCAAAAGGAAAGAAATGGTAACACTTTTTCAACATAAGAGTGAGTGACATGAACCTGTCATAAACATGGCATGACATGCATCATGAACAAGTAATGACACTTCAAAACGTTTACGACTTGTCATAAAGTGCCATTTAGTTATTGTCATGTCTGAATCTCCAAAACAGTGGCAATTTTACATTACATAAATCAACTTAATGACAACAGTCATGAACATTAAAAAGGTGTTGTCAAAGGTCATGCACCCATGTTTATGACAGGCACATATCACTCTTATGTAAAAAAAAAAAAAACAAACTAAAACGCTATCAAATAAATAAATGTATCCTACATGCTGCACATATGTATTTTTAAATGCATGCTGATGATGCTGATATTTTTTTGTCACTTGAGACTTACTGTGTCTTCAGGTAGAGTCCCCAATACCTCGGTCAAGTTGTGATGCATTTGCTCTGCTGTTCCTTCAAAGAACTTCCCACAGCCACCGATGAAGAGTGTGTCCCCTGACAATCAAAACATCATTTGGGGTGGTGATAAGAGGGCTGTGAGCACAGAATTCATTGAGTAAGGTGGTGACATTCAAAATTAGATGCTATAGTGAGTGACCTGTAAAAACAGCAGGGGGGTCAATGCAGTTGTCCTCCCAAACAAAGTAGCACATGTGTCCTGTGGTGTGGCACGGGGTGAACAAGCACCTCACGTTGATGGAATTAAACTGTAGAACACACAGCATCCCTTCACTTGAGAACTCACTCTCATCAACATCAACCGGCTTAGGGGACACACCTTCACAGACCTCAAGTTATGTTTCCATAAAAAGAAGTCTCAGCTCATTGTACCTTTAGTTCTTGACAGTTGGTTACTTTATCTGTCAGTCCTTGGATGCGGTCATCTCCACCATACACCCTGAGCCCAGGAACTTCTTTCAACAAATCTTCGTTGCCTCTTGCATGATCCCTAACAGATATAGTGGACTATTTGGCCTATTGTTCTATAATGTCACTGCAATCTGGAGAAGCTACCTAAAAAAATATGATTTAATTTACCAGTGATGATGGGTGGTGAGTACCGCTACGAGAGACACTCCTTCTCTTCTCACGATCTGTAAAAGCTTTGGACAGAGAAACATTGTTGCAATATTGGCAGAACACTTCACACTGACATCTTTGACAGGAAATTTGATCTTACCCGGTGTGGCACTGCAGGGTCCACGGCAACAGCCTCTTTGCTGTGCTCATCAATGACTAGATACATATAGTTATCCTCCAGGATAGAGATCACCTTTACCTTCATCGCTACAGTTCAACAGACATGCACAATAGCTGACTACGGACCAAGGTCCAAATGAGGTTATGGGCTTGGATAAGGTCGTTTTAAGAGCAAGAGGTAGCCAGACGGGTCAGTTTAAATATTTTACGATACTGACGATCACTTGCAGTTCAAATGCAGTGCCCAACTGAGGGGTGAGGTTCATAAAATCACTGCGACAACGTGGGATTTATGCAGTTGGGACAAAGACGAAAGAAATCAAATGCCTGAACATATTTCTGAAATCTCTGAAGTTTAGTTCGTGATACCGACCCGGCGGCTTGCCTCGCCTAGGATACATCGAGAAACCAACCCGAGTTCACATTTTTTGTATTTGGTTTTTAACGCTGCCATAATGTTATTACAACATTTAGCAATTAAACACGAATATACATGAAATGTTATTCTTTTTTGGCTAAAAACTGCTGTGCAAGATTCTTTTGGGCTGAAGTTTAATTAAGTCTCTGGTTCAACACGGAAATACGGATGATGCACCAGTCCAATAAGCAGATCCCAGAGACTAGGCATGGAAAATCCTCTTAGCACGATTCACCCTATGTTGTATGTGCACATCTTTTTGTTCTGTTTTAAAAATACAAGTAAGAGGCAATAATGAAAATACATTTTGCTGAACATTTTATATGCGCTGTTAAACATTAGGCCTACATAATTTAATGTTGACAAACAACATTTTTGGAAAACAAAAAAGTGCAAAACCTGCTGGATAACATTTTAAAAACCTAAATGCATGCTGTTAGCCCAAAAACAGCCAAATAATAACGAAATCCAATCTTCAGAGCAAATGAGGAAACATACATGTTGGATGATCCACATTAAAACTGTGCATATCCTATAATTACAGATTTACATTAACAAAATAGTACCACAAACTATTGCTTTACAATAGCAGAAGTTAGGCCAATAACCTAGCTTGCACACCATGAAAATTCCCTGCTTTTCATATAATTTCATATTTTACATGGCTACCCAACATTGGGTTTCCAACTATAAGACTTCTGCATTATTAAAATATTTTTTTATGTTATACATTTACAGGTAACATCATTCTGTACACATGAACCAAATCATGTTTCAAATACCAGTGATGCCACAAAGAAAAATAATTAAATAGAAAAGAAAGCTAAAATGGCTTTGTTATTGTCAGAAATAGCTCGATACTCTTGGCGTGTAGTGTGGTAAAGACAGCGTGGACTGTAACACTGAAGGCTTTAAGGAGCGTTGTCAATGGTTCCATTTTAGTCCTTGGGGACACGGAAGTTGTCTTTTTCCTTTCGAATGCTTTGCATCGTGTCAATGGGGTCGCTTGTCTTTGCATGATCTTGGACTGTCTTCTCCCTAGTCCACAAAACCCAGTATGATCAGCATAAAATGAAGAGACACTTTTTGAAAAGTAATTTCAGATGGCCTACTCCTTACCGAACTCGCATAAATGGGTTAAACGAGAATTCATCAGCCACAGTTGATGGGATGGTTGGTTCTCCATTGGAGTATTTGTCCTGAGGAAAAAATAGTCAGGTTGAATTCAAACTTAAAAATGTTCAAGACATAAATAATTTAATGTCAGAGATAATTACCTTGGCCCATGCAAGCTTTTTCCGAATGACTTCGTTATCTGGTTCAACATGACGTGCAAACTTCAGGTTGTTCACAGTGTATTCATGACCACAGAATACACGCTGAAAAGTTGTATTATAATTCTTATGTTCAATACACAATACACAGACTTATTTAATGAAATGTTACGAATCCATCCACTCGGTTGAAAGCCAAGTTTGGAAGCTTTTGGTTAAAAAATATATTCATACAATAAGTAAGATTAATAATGTTGCAAAATGAAAGCCTGGCCTATTACTGACGTTTTGTGCTGTGCTACTACAGCTCAGCCCAGGCCATGCCTATTCCAATTTATGAATTACACATCAATGATGGATGTGTTTACCGTCTCAGGTGGAAGCTGACCAAGAATCTCAATCAGTGCTTTGTACATCTGCTCCGCAGTGCCCTCAAAGAACTTCCCACAGCCGGCAACAAACAGAGTGTCTCCTGAACAGTCACAAAACACCAAAACAGAGAAGGCAACAAAATCAGGTATCAGGCATGAATGCTAGTTTTGTACTGCCAGACAACTCAACAGCAGGCACATCCTTCAGTCTGCTTGTTGAGAAAACTTAACCATACAAAATAGAGGACAAACCTGTGAAAACAGCTGGAGGTTCGGAGCTATTGTCCTTGGTCACAAAGTAACAGATGTGTCCAGTGGTGTGGCATGGAGTGAATAAGCATCTAACATTAAGTGAGCCAATCTGCCGAAAAATCAATAAATACATATTTGACACATATACATTGTCAACATCCTGCCTCTATATATGAACTGACTTGTGGTTGGACTGGTAGAGATGTACCTTGAATGTGTTGTCATGTTTCACTTTCTTGGTCAGGGCACCCACTCTGTCATCCCCTCCATAGACTGTCAGCCCGGGAACCAATTTGACCATTTTTTCATTCCCACCCGCATGGTCCCTATGTTGGAAATAAACAAACAAACAAATAAATAGTATACCTGCTTTGCCAGCTCTAATAAGGAAAAAGTAATGTTAATGTTTGCTCCATTTTCTTTGCATCGCACACTTAAGATGAACGGAACATTCACATTGGAGAATTGGTGTTTAATATAGTATGATTCCTGCTGATAAATAGTATGAGTGGGAATGTTCTGAGATATCACCACTCATGATGATGCCTTTCATCCAATCAGGTATTAATAATAACTGTCAATATCAACTATTGTTAAAGAGCTGTTGAATCTCCAGCAGGGGCAATTCATAGTCAGTGGCATGCTTATATTTATACTTACCAGTGATGATGTGTAGTCAAGACAGTTTTAAGTTTCACGCCATGCTTTTTCACTGCCTCCACAACCTAACAATCATCAAATAAGTAAATCAATCACCAATAACTAATCAACACCCAATGTATAATCAATCTGAGGATATTTACATGTCTACATTTTACAATCCATCATAAACTTTCTGAAGGCATATTCACACTAGACCCTCTAGTTCGAACCTGGGTGTGTTTGGACAACTGGTTCAGCTTGCTTTGATGATGTGAATACAATGTACCTTTACTGGCTCCACAGGATCGACAATGGCTGCCTCTTTAGTATCTTCATCAATGAGAAGATACATATAATTATCTGAGAGCGCTGGAAGTAGTTCAATCTTCATGTCTGTCTGTTCCACAATGGACGATTTTCTCACAATTGAACTGAAGAAGGCTGCTTGTACCTTAGGGGGAGCTAATAGAGGGAGAGAAAAAAAAACACTCGATCTATTCATCTGGATTCCATTTGTTATAATTTACTGCATGAAATGAAATGTAGATCTAGAGATCATCATTCATTTTAGACCAAATCAAAACACTTGCTTGGCCCAAATAATGATACGAAACCTATTTAAGGATAATAGTTTACTTTCTGTGACTTAGGTACAAAATGCATTGAAATAAATGAATACTGTGTATGTAAAATATATCTATGAATGCTGTGAATTTACAATAATGATTCCGTCACCATTCATGCTAGGTAACTGTTACTCCAGCGGTATTTGTCTCCCCCTTTGGTGAAGCCCAGTTCTACCTACAATGAACGTACAGTATGCTCTATGGCCTCATTTGACCCTTATCATTTCATCTGGAGTAGGCTACAGCTTTTGACAGGTCCATGAGTCAGATTATACACTTTGATTGCCTTTTGCAAAGAAAGGCATAAAGTCTGGTGGAAAAATAAACGTCACAGCAATGAAACTGAATCTAAATTAATTTGCTTTGCATTATTTTAAATGTAAAAACGACATTCAAGTGTTCATTCAGTCAGCTGTTTAAAAAAGACGTCTGGCGTCTGACAGCCATCAGAAATGGTCCTGATCAATAGTGTAATAGTTAAAGATGTAGAGCTTGTTCATTTAAGACAGATACATCTCATGCCAAAGCACGTTTGTGTTATAGTTTTGCCATATGTCATCTATCTGGCTGACGTTGGTCCATTTAACTCAGACATAAAGTCCTGCAGGATTAGCCTGTCAACACACTGCAGGCAATAAAGCTGTGAAAGAACGCTTAACAGCGTTAGAAGCATTCTCCTGTGTTGTTGTTACTTCTAGTGTCACATTATGTAACATTTTGACACATAAGAGCCGGGGATGACGACGTATCAGTTTCTCTGGTGCTAACTGGTTCATTCCAGCATAGACTAGTTATATTTCCAGCACAGTAAATAACAAGACAGCGTTAACGTTAAGTAAGCGAGAGAGATAACAGGAAGGGAGACACTGAGTGCAACGCGAAAAGAAAGTGTTGGTCATTAAAAGACATACCAAATTTAAATGTAGCCGCTCCAAAAACACCCAGAGTGCATGCACTCGCCAACAGTGACCTGTATAACATAGCAATATGACAGCTGACTTCGAATTTATGTCAACAGCAGGAGGAAGCAGGAGGAAGCAGAAAGTTTCGTTTAAAGTACAGTCCAGCCCTCTTTCAACTTTGACCCTATCTATAACCAATCGAGTGTGGGGGCGCGGCATACGTAATTTGTTTGATAAAATAATCAGCAAGTCGAAAAAAAATATGGACTGGTAATAATTGAAAACTTTTTATACAATTGGCTCATTAATAGCTATTTGTCGCCCCATTCTCATTTTCAATTATTAACCCAACCAATCTTGTTTATTTACAATGAATTTTGGCTACTTTCGCATGCCGTACTTTTCTGCGTTGTTGCGGAACTGTCATCGTTCAAAGGTCACTCACAACCTGTTCACAGCAAAATTTGTCCTCACACACATCAGCAGACGTAGGAACATGACGACGAGAAATGTTTCGCGTTTTTGGGAATGGGGACGAAAAATTGTTTGTGTTGGGAGGAATTATGCAGACCATGCGAAAGAGCTCAAAAACGCCATTCCAACCGAGCCCGTGTTGTTCCTGAAGCCACCGTCGGCATACCTGAAAGAAGGTAGTCCAATACTCGTGCCTGCATACTCCAGCAATCTGCATCATGAAGTTGAACTTGGGGTTGTCATTGGAAAATCCGGAACCGCAATCCCCCGAGAGTCTGCAATGGACCATGTTGCTGGCTATGCTCTTTGCTTGGACATGACTGCGCGGGACGCCCAAGAAGAGTGCAAGTCCAAAGGTCTCCCTTGGACCCTGGCCAAAGCATTCAACACATCCTGCCCTGTCAGTGAGTTTATCCCCAAAGACAAGATCCCTGACCCAGGAAACGTCAAACTGTGGCTCAAGGTGAATGACCAGATGAGGCAGAATGGCAGCACGTCGCAAATGATTTTTAACATACCCTACCTCATTAACTACATCAGTGACATTATTTCCTTGGAGGAGGGAGATCTCATCCTCACCGGAACCCCCAAAGGGGTGTCCAGCGTCCAGGAGCACGATGAGATAGAGGCAGGGATAGAGGGCATTGTCACTATGTCTTTCAGAGTGGACAGGGCAAGAAACTGAAATTGATGATCCATAATATTTCATTCAGCCTTTGGATGAATCCTCAGGTGTTGGCCTATGTTCCCAGTTAGCCTAAGGGTTTTTGACAACTTGGACTGCACCAAGGTAAAAAAAAAATATATATATATAGGCCAACATGTTTCATGTAAAATGTTCTACCAATACAAAATATTTGTACACGCTTGTTGAAGGTTTTTTTTATCCCTAATTGTCATTCACCACTGCAACTATATACTGGCTGTGGCCTAGTGGTTCCATTAGATTTATTTTTTAGTAATTATTATTCATTTATAGGCAGAATATGCACCTGACAGCAAATGTGCAATGCTGAAAAAATAAATGTTTTTTTCATTAGATGGAAAAATCAGTGTTTGGGAGCTGAATGACTACAGTACAGGGCTAACCAGAAGAGGGCAGTAGAGTACTCCACAATTTATATGAAGATGGTGGTGTTGTGTAGGAAGATAAACTTAACTTGTTTTGTCTGTAGGAAGTTTCATGATAAAAGAGAGAGTCTACTTACTGTAGACTTACTGTATTGCAGGGTTCTCAAAAAAATGTAGCCTACACATCATCTAAAAATATGCCCGAAACGTTTATCAGCCTTTCGATAGGGATTAGGCCTACTTGTACTGTAAGTGTTATATTGCTCACTTATGCTTCATGCTTCAAATGACTTTACACAGGCAGCTCTTAATTAGCCATAATGAAGCGGGCTGCCATTGCCTTGCTCAGGGATGCCATTTCTGCTCCGTGCTCCTCTCTTCTGGCTGTCATAATGAAAGTATGGCCTACAAGAGTATGACCTCTCCTTGACCTTGTTCTCCCAGGTGTGTAACATCTGTTCCATATTCGATTACAAAACTTCTCTTTACCTTCTCTGTTTTCAAGACCCATCATCCCTCAGACCCATCATCATACTTTGGTGAAGTTTGAGTGAGTGGTGTGTGTAACATGAGACTCAGTATGCAACATCTTCCCACACTTTTGCAAGACCAATTCACTTCAACCTGCAACCTCCAACACTAATTCCTTGTTGAATATCCAAACTCTAACCCTAACCCAATCAGTAATCAAAGACTGTTTACATGCACCAGCACAGTACCTGAGAATGTATTTGAATCCATTTGAATTCACAAGACTTGAATGAAAAATAGTACAATATTTCAGCATTTCAGTAATCAGTGGACACACCTCTACATGTAAGCCATTGTAATTGAAGGGCCCGATATCTGTTAAATTTAATTGTTTAATTGTTAATTGTATAAGGTAGCACTTTTGTGACAGACATGAGCCAGAACAGAATTTTAACAGATTAATCTAACAGTTAAACAGATTAGTTATATAGCGTCTGGTTGTTTTTTTTAGTTCTGTTGAGAAATTGTTTGTTGCTGAAATAACTTAAGAATGGTTTGCACTAAAGAGTCCAAGCGAGAGAAATTGATTCACTGAGATCAAGTTAATGAAGTACAGCTATAGCAAATTTTCTAGCCTAGGCGAAAGCCGACTATTGACTCCGTCATATAGTCTAGCTAAAGCCAAGAGGATTTCGTCTCCGAGGAG
>JASCQY010000001.1:9177764-9201871 GCA_030264315.1 Sardinella tawilis
GAGCTGGGCTGCTTTGGCTAGACTATGTGCGGAGCCAAAATCTTTTGGTGGAGAACATAGGATGGCGTGCTAGGCTACAAATTTTCAATATTATTAAATAATATTGTATATTCGCTATAGCTTTACTTTTTACACATTTTGGAATTGTCTAAATATATGAGCACCCACTATTCACAAATTATACAAATGTATAGTAGCCTAATAGTCAGTCCAGACAAAAGTCTTTCTCCACATGGAAATGATTAGTATGTTCAAGTAAATCCTTCAGAAAAGCATTAACAACATGGAGGTTAGTGTTAAATAAAGTTGTGGAATGCATTAGAACTTTATGGGAAAAGCCAAAATTCATCCATGCATTTTATGTTTTGGTAACTATGTCTTGTGGAACACAGAATTGGTTTCCCAGCTGTTGAGGCCAGCTACTGCCACGCTATGTACATCCAAAAAAATGGATGGACTGACAATATTATCCCTTAACGGTTTGGATTTCTCCAAACATTTATTTTCTTGTGTCAACAGTAATCAGGTCCCCTATTGAATGAATCTTTCAGGTTGAAACCTGAAGAATATGCAGAGAGGGTAAAAGCGAAGTATAGGCTTCACTTCTTTCCTTCATGTTTTCACTTTCCATACTGTTCTGTATCTTGTGCATTGTATGTTAAATTTCAGTTTCGCTCTTTGTCAGTGCACATCCACACATATAACAAAAGCTTTTGAAGATTTGGGTCCAGAAGAAGGTATTGCTCTGTATTGCCTGTTTCAGAGACTTTAATGACATAAGCGTGTCCTCTGATGATCCCACCAATAGCCTGGCTCTTTCATGTGGTCAGAGAACATGGCCTTCACACCAAAGATCCAGGATTTCATGTGGTTTGGGCGGCTTCTCTGTAATGCCAGTATCACAGTGTAGAGCTATGGTGTAACATTGCCTCTATTTGTGTCTCTATGTTGTATTTTCTGTAGCATAATGTGCACGACTGGGAATCAAAATCCTTACAAGTTCTTTCAATCAAAATGACTGTGGCATGTTGGAGGTTCTGTATAAGGGGTTAAAATCTTTCATGACAAAATTTGAGAATGGCGGGAAGCACTGACTTTACGCTGTAATCCTGCCATTATCTGGTGTCTACAAATTGTCTTTTTCCTCTCGTCTCTCCAGCTCTGTGCTGTGTTCAGCTGTATGTTTTTCATTAGGTTGCCACATGCCCTAATGAAAAGCATGACTGAAAATACATTGACCCCTCATCATTGCTAATCTCCGAGAGATGCGGAGCAGTAACTGGACACAGGCTGGGTCATTATACTGTATACTGTAAGCTAGAGGCTGATGAAACGGCAGTCTCAGGACTAGTATGCATGAAATTATAGGTGAATAATATAGCTACGGTCAAGTCAATAGATCATCTCATTTGGAAATGTATGCTTAAATAACACACAGGCCTGTAATTGTGCTACTTCACTGCTGGCGCAAAACGTATTCTGGTACTAATGAATAGACATTAAGAATATAATCTGTCTTCTGATGCACATCCTATCATCCCTTTAGTACCTAAATATCTAAACATTTGATAATGAGGTGGTTCTTTACATATAGATTAAAGATTTTTTTATAAATAGATATATGAATTAAAATAAAAACCGAACACAAAAATCAATCACAAATGCTTGTCCCAACATGCTTCTAAATCCATGTAGGCTATATGCTTGGCTTGAATAAAGTATATGGAATCTATAGTCCATCTGTTGCAGATACCAGAGCTGCTTTTTGTGTCTGTATGAGAACTAGAGTCAACCGCCATGCATCTACAGTATATGTATATTTAGACTTGCACCTCACCCAGTTAATGTGCTTTGCACTTGCTTAAGCCTTCTGGAAAACTATACAGCCAATTTAGTGCTACAGTAGAGTTATGATTTTGTACTCGTGCTTAATTACCTGTAAAATAAAGAGAGTCCAAAAATACTCTGTCCAACAGGTCCCCTGTCCTCCACTACCATATTGTACCTATATTGTCAGTGAACACTGTACACTGCAGCATCAAATTGCTGTTTTCCAATGAACTGCATCCCATGATAGACAACTGTGACAAAAAATAAAACAATGTGTTGAGAGACCGATGGCTGATTCGCTCCCAAGATTCCTGCCATAATTCATAATGAGAGACAAGAGAATGCTGCATGAAAAGCTTTGCTGTGCTGAAGAAAAGGAACAGCAGGCTTAGGCTGTGGTCTATCGACCTTGAGAAGGCTGGTCTTCCTGAACATGTCCTGTTTTCTAGAGTTCTGTATGTGTAATGTGCTTCCTGAACTGAGGTCATGGCTTGAAGGAGTTGTGTTATATTATTGATTCATTTCTTGTATGTTCTTTTATTCATAATTGTTTGCTTTTGGAATGAGGTGCAAGCCAATCCTGGGTGCAATCTATGTAATCTTAAAAAGGAAGCTCTGTAGTTTGGTATCTGTTTTTAATTCAAGCAGCAAGAGCAACAGGCAATTTTACTCATGCACAGCTGAATGGGATGTTTCAGTCTCTTTACATCATTCATAAACGAATAACAGAGATTAATACCATTGAACAGGGACTTTGTAATGTTCTTTACAGACTTTATAATACATATTATCAATACATATTCTCAAAAACATGAACTTGTCCTTGACAGCAAAAAAGGCAATAGCTACAGACTTATACATACCTGAACACTGGAAAGAACAACTTTCACAAAGTATTTCCCATGGAGGGAAAAAAGCTTTTGAGAAGGACATTAATCATTTGAAGCAGTTTTTTTGTTGTTGTTGCTTTTTTGACAACACTGACATCCAGCTCATGGAGCTGTCCTGTGCTGAGCACAATTCATTTCAGCCTGTTCGCTCCTAGGCCCCCCTCACGGATTTTGGAGCATCCTGTCAGACAAGTGAATTAGCTTACAATGAAATGTAGTAAAGCTGCTCTCTCTGATCTCTACACTGGAAATTTTATGATACCCTGCCATCTTCTGTCAAACGACTGATCAAAGTGTCTTTATTGTACAAGCGGTGCCACCTTCCCTCCTGACAGCACCCACTAAAAATTTCTTTGGCCTCTCCATGCCTTCCTCAGATTGCACAGGAACAAGATCATCTTAGGCTCTTCCAGTGTAAGTGATAATCAAGTGATCCATGGTTTGATGAATCTTCAATTAAAGAAGATTTCATCATTGGCAACATATTAACAAAGGTTCAAATGTCCAAGAGTGCTTCCTCTATTCCCTATGCTTTACCCTACACAGGTGACGAGATTGTGTCCAGAGCGAAATCAGTCCCAGCCAAAGTCTTGACCACTCATGTGGTAGAACTTCAGATTGAATGGCCTGTAGAAGTCCCTGAGCTTCTGCAGTGCCTCTGGAGGTATGAGGGGGTGCGGGCGACCCTTGGACTTCCCCAGGCAGCGAGGCCGCCCACTCCCCTCCGGCTTCTTCAGGCAGGGGAAGCCTTTGGTCTGGTTGAAGTAAAAGTGCTTGTCCCCGACGATGCGCTTGAGGCCCAGGAAGTCCTGGACGCGGGCCATCTCCCCCGCTGGGTCGGCCACCAGCCGCTCGCCGCTGACAAACAGGAATTTCGAGAGCGGGAAGTGCTGCAGCCAGCTTTCCAGGTGCTGGGCGTACAGACCGATCCGCACGGCGCTCCAGGACGTGTCAATGGTGTCCTGGCTGGAGGTGGAAGAGGTGTTGCGGAAGGCGAGATTCTGGAAGGAGGGCAGGCCGGGGTTCTTGGAGAGAGTCTGGGTGTAGTCAGACACGGCTCTGGTCACCGGGTCCCGCACCACCACGATGAGTTTGGTGTCACAATTCATGGCGCAAACCCGCAGCGGCGCTTCTTTGGTCACAAAGTAGCTTGGTGTCTTTTCCATGGTCACCTGTCCTTCCAGCGTGCGAGGCATCAGACTTCTGCAGAGAAAGAGAAATGAAGGGCAGGCAGGGAAGTGTTTTCATTAGTGAGATCATCACGAGTGAGTTGCCAGAGTAAGCTGATTTGTCTTTTGCAAATTTCCATTAATTGCAATTAAAATTGGGCCAAAAAAGTTCAAAAGAGAATGTCCTTCAATATGTCTTTGTCTTTTCTGGGCTTTTTTTTTTGCTACAGCAGTCTGGCCTGCACCAGACTGCAGGGCATGCACAGTGTTGTGGAGTTTGCATGCATGAATGTAAGTGTCTGGAACAACATCTGTTTAGATTAAAGAAACCAAATTAAGGGACAAACTGTTGACCTTGCCTCAAATTTTTTGTGTGCCTAAGAAAGAAGAGACTTCATCTGAATATCGCTTTTTGTTTGTTTGATTGTTTGCTTGTTTGTTTTTTTAAACTTCATCTGAATGTCAGTTTACATTAATGTGATTTTAGTGGAATGAACACACACCCCAAATTTATAAACCATAATGGAAAGTAAGGCACATTCTGTTTCATTTCATTCATCAGTCATTTGTATAGTATATTTGAATTGGTCCCTGACTTACCTACAATGTATTTGGAAATGAAAAAAAAAAAAACTCAATTTGATCCAATGTAATAAAATGCTCCTCAAAAAGGATGGTAAGTCTCATTTTGACCACATGTCATTTTTGCAGCTCCTCTCTCTAGTCTGGTTGTGGTTAGGAGGGCCATCAGAGAGGGGACAAGCCTCCATCCCCAGCTCATCTATTATTTACTGCCTAAGCCGGTTCACATGCTTTGTGGTCGGCATGTGGATTTTCAAGACAAATTGTAGCAATGTGCTCTGAGAAAATAAACACCATTAAGGGCACAACAACAGAAATATGTAGACCATGAGCCTGATGACAAAACTTTGCTGCTGACAAGTGCAATCAAGTTTTCGTGAAACTTGCTTGATGGATTTTCGGCAATGTAATTTGTCAATAGCTCATTTGTTTAATTTGTTACTCTCTGAGAATGTTTGCTGTGAGCCAGTAGACCAGTATTTACTTTGCATACCCTGTGGTTTTAGGTGGACTATTCTTATTGCTTTTCTCTATTCATTGAGTTTGATCCAGACCTTGTTCTTGTTTTTTTTATTTTTTTTATCAGTGTAATAGACCCCATCATTATTCTTCCTGACCTAGAAAACTTATAGTAAGTTGCATAAATTCTATTCAAACTGAAAAAACAACCCAAACAGAAAAGTACAGACTCCAAACAAAACAAAACAAAACAAAAAAACCTTTTTCCTTCTCTCCATTTAAAGCACACAACACTTCACAGAGCCTTGGAGGCTCAGTAGAACCCAACTGTGTGCTATTATGCACTGCAGTCTGAGGATGTAATAAGCTCAGTAAGATGAACAGTATATATGTTAGTTTTAAATTACATCTTATGATTACATCAGTGTGTATATGTTAGTTTTAAATTACATCTGATGATTACATCAGTGTTACAGTGTTTCCTAAAATGAGTGTGAGAGTCTGTTAGCTCTTATTTGAACATTACTCCATCCATATCCAATTCAACTAGCTTATTTGACAGATAAGATGGTCCATAACCACACAAGACAAGGCAGATTAAAAGAAACAGTAATTTAAAAACACACACATACAAGAATTGAAATCACATACAGACAATGCACCCTCTACTGGATGTGTTACAGGAACAGCCAACTGCAATGAGATTTTAGAGTGCAACCATGATATGATGCTGTTGATGGATTCATCTAAACGCTGCATAAATTTAAAGGTTTGTCAAAAATGCTTTAAAGTCCGGGTAAAGTTAGAATAAATATGTGTTCAGAGTTTGTCATACCACAGAACAGTGCATTGTTATTCACTTATGATCCATTTAACGTCTTTAGAAGAAAATTATTTTGTTTTACCCTAAGTGAGCTCACTAGATACAAACGTCTGACTAGCACTCTCTCCTCTGGGAATCTCTAGTAGAATTCTCATTGCATCATAGCAGGCAACCTGTAACTTCTGCAAGCTGGATTTTGTCTAAAAGGACCACAAATGGGCAGTGTAGAGAGGTGTACAGTAGGCTTGGGACAGAGCCACTTTAACTTTAATAGCACAACAGCTGTTATTTGCCTGCCCTGTGCCTTCTGTGCACCCCCAGGTAGGCCAGGTATTAACTAGTAAGCCTAAACTCACCCAGGGTAACCTGTTTTAAGAGCACAAATTATGATCGCCAGATCTGATTGGCAGATCATAATTTGTCTGTATATGCCTATATATAGCCTAAGTTGCCTAAAATTTGATCTTCAGGCTCTTTAAAAATGTAGGTATCCAGGAAAGATACACCACAGACTTGAAGGCAAGGCAAACAGTCCAGACAACCAAACACAATTTTCGTAGCTAACGTCTGTTGCAAAAAGCTGTCTGCTATTGGGCTGTCTACTCATCTCTTCTGTCTGAGTACCTGTCTGTCTGTCAGTCTGTCCTTCTGGACCCATTGGCTCTTTCCCTCAAGAGATAATTACAGCCACCGATAATGAACACTAATGATAGATAGATATATAAAGCTTGAGTGTTATGTGTCATTGTCTGGCCTTCTGTCTCCCAAATATTATTTTCTACCGGATCAATCTGTCTGTCTTGGTGGCTCCAGAAGAGGTGCGCTTATAATGAGGATCAAACTGCTCCGGCATCAGCCTCTCTACCAGGGCTCAGGGTCTCACGGCTACTCCAGTCTGCTAGGGCTTGTTTTTCTTTTCTGTCCTGTTAAGTCTTCACTGCTGCTGCTGCTGTTGTTGTCAACTCATAAATGCTTAATGTGAGATGGAGGCTTTGAGCTCTACACGACTTTCAGCCATCCTAATTCCAGACATACATTGGTATTGGTGCAGTAATGGCTGTCTGCACGTATGAGCACACATAGGTCTGAGTGTGTGTGTGATTGGCATGCACATCAGTGTCTTTGTTGATGCCTGTGGGTCAGTGTGTTTGAGAGGGTTTTAGTGTTAGAGTGTGTGTGTGTGTGTGTGTGTGTGTGTGTGTGTGTGTGTGTGTGTGCGCGCGCACAATTGTGTGTATTTAGGTGCACGTGTCTCTGTATGTCACTTTACAATCTTTTGAAACAATTGAAGAATCAGAACAATTCCCCAACTTTGTATTTACTCTCGAAGTCTTTAAAGAACTTTGTTGCTCCCGCCACAATCACTGGTTCTGTAA
This sequence comes from Sardinella tawilis, assembly GCA_030264315.1. Lineage (NCBI taxonomy): Eukaryota > Metazoa > Chordata > Actinopteri > Clupeiformes > Clupeidae > Sardinella > Sardinella tawilis. The sequence goes on from JASCQY010000001.1 coordinate 9,184,894, forward strand.
TATGAGTCCCTGAGGGGCCATCAGTGTCCTTGATTTTTATTATACAACACAATCAAGGTCGGATAGAAACATCTTGTAAACAACAATACAAAACAAAGGCCACAGAGCCCCACATACTTGGCTGTTACTCTCTCAGATAAACGGTGTATTCTAATCAAATCCTCACCATGTGTACAGATCACCATCATCATGTGTACAACAACACCACCGATGATACACAGCCATGCTGTATACAAAGAGGACTATGTAGAAAAGTAGAATAAACACTGGCATGAACATAAAGACACACAATATTTCTTTTTTTAACAACTGAACATTTGTGTCTAAAACTTTAACGTGTAAACACACCCTGAGGGGACTTTGATGACATACAAGGGTATTAAGAAGTCACAACTCGAAATAACAACATCACTGCACGCAAAGCTAAACATTCCAACACATTCTACATACCAACAACAGAAAAGAGCTGCTGCTTCCAACACATCCTACACACCACATCAGACAAAAAAGAACCTCTGCACCAGACTAATTTTATTGCCAATGAGACAGACACAAGTTCAACAATGACTTACACAATCCTCCATTGACCATGAACAGAAAGAAGGTGCATAAATTATAATGAGCTGACAAGTCTCAGAAAGTCTGTACTGTAATGAGCAGTCAAAAGGAATACTGGATAAAATAAACACTGACGTTTCACATCCTCTGTGGTTGTGGTCAGCCATCAATTTTTGGACCATATGTGAGTTTACTACCACTTTATATCAAATGTTGTACCTCACATTAAAAACGTTGAGGTTCTTCTGTGGTTTATGGAGTCGATGTTATTTCTTGTCTAGAACCCTTCTATTGCAATTCCAGCATTAAGAAGCAACTAGGTAGCGTCAACATACAGTATATCAATAGAGCTTTAATACTTCACCCAAAAGAGGAAAGCTCAGAGTTTGTTTCTTCCTTCTTCTTTTCCAACAATCAAGATCAATATTTGTAAGGTTGGCAATGGATGTATGACATCTAAGAATTCTGAACATTTTCCACTGGCTGTTTCCTGTTAGATAATTCCACCACCCTGGACATCACATCTCATCTAAGTGGCCTTTCTAGACCCTTAGAGTCAATCAGAGATCAGTCATGGCAATTGTGATATTCAAAGCAAACACACAGGAAACCACTTCCTTATCTGTCAGGATGCATTTCAGCCAATAAAAACAATTACCTGTCAAAGATTAGGCTGGAATGGAGGATAAGATCAACAGCAACCAAGAACTGATGACTGATGCTGAGGTAGCCTATCCGAGTGAAAAAAGGGAAATGATCCAACAAGGGCATGTCAAAAAAGACATCGCATGGAAACAGCCTTATTTGCATGTGTATCTCACTCCTTTTAAAGCCTCTCATTTAGGCGCCTGATTGAAGAAAGATCAAATGGAAGCTAGACAAATTCTTTCCAAGCATTTTGAACTGCATCCATCAATGTATGGCTTATGCAATTCCTTGGAAATGAATCACAACTAATCAATTTTGTCTGACATGCTGGATGAATGTATTTAAAATGATTGAGAATCAGGTATGGAACCTGTTATGACAGAATGTGAATGTGCAGGCTAAATTGTGCTCTGTGTTACAACATGGACTATGTGGATAAAATGAAAAAAGCAAATGCACAATGGCCCTAATGAGAATTATATTCCTATAAATCATCAGTGCGCTGAGCTAGGTGACAATGTTAAGACTTAATGAACAACCGCTGTTTCGGAACCCTCTACACCAAATATGGTTCATTTTCTAATGCTTGTTCATCCCTTGTTGTTTCGTGGCTTCAAAATCCTCATCTCGCGGGTCCTTTGACACAAACATACCATTTAGCACATGGTGTCTAAAATCATGTACAAAGGTCTCCAAAAACTGCTAAAGCACACCAACATACTGTAAGAACACTGAGGTATTTTAGTGATCATCATTCTTACTGGAATATTTCTGGAATGATCAGGGAATGTCAAGGCTACAAAAAGTTCATGTTCCAGATGGTTCCTACCCCCTTCCCTAGTATTTCCATATTTTAATTGCAATCCAATAGAAAAGGGCCTTTTATGTCGGAGGGGAAAGGTCAGCCAATTGACAGACTGTCAACATATTGATACCAGAACTTGTGGAGAGTACTACACTTTCCCCATTCAACCACATGGCTAAAATTCCCTAGAGACTGTCTCATAAATCATAAGCCCCATTTCTCATACATGATCAATATACATGTCCATGCTCAAAATATTACCATTCACTACTGGTAGGATTCCGGTACTCTAAGAAAATAATTGTTTTGCAAGTAGTGTGCCCAAATTAATTTCTCAAAAGTTCAAAAAATCTATTTCCTATAATATTTTAAAGGTGAATTCATGAATTCAGTGGCTGTTTTTTTTTCTTTCTTCTGTTTGACTTTGACCATTTTTACAACACCAGTATCACAGCCGATGCCATAATTTGTTATTCATAAAGTTAAATGAAAAAAAAATACAGTGAAACGGACCTAATTTGTAAGACACCGAAAACCACCATTAATCTCTGTCTTTCCATGTAAATTATTCAGACTTGATTGACATGATTGACGTGAGGATGTCATTGTACTGACCCCATATTGCCGTGGCAGAGGTCTGTGCTCTCTGAGTGCTTTTCTAGTTTGCATATGTAATCGTAGAGCCTCTGTTCAATGGCACAGTTTTCTCGATTTGAATCTCATGCAAAACAAACGAAAGCAAGCACAAACAATAAAAGCATTACTTTTCTGCATTTTTACTCTCCTTTTTTGTTTGATGGGGGTAATTTTGTGGGTTTCTGCATAATGATCACAGATGGACAGAAACTGCAAACAAATTTCCAAAGGCCCGAATGAAAGGTTTGGCTGAAAAACTGAAAATGTGGTCTGGCAGGGAGGTATGACAGAGAAGCACATACAGGCATCGGCTCCTTGATGATCTCAAGATGCCGCAGCAACGAATGAATGGTCTTGGTGAAACAGCACAGCCGGCCAAGGACATGACTTACACATGCCCTGCTATGGCATGATCAATCACTTTTAGAAAAAGTTAAAAAAAAAAAATAGAGAGAGAAAAAAATGGATTACCAGTAAGCTTTCTTGCATGGAGGTGTCTCCTTTTTTAGTCCATTCATGCATTCATTTTCATATTTCCGATATCGCACATAGACATTCACTGTGTGTCAACAAAAGAACACCTCAGTAAACCCATGTCTGTCCTTGGAAACATCTCCAAATCACCACAGAGCTGAAGCGTTTCACTGACATCAACAGAGCAGGATTAAAATGAGATCAGAGGGCTGCCTCTACTTTTATCTTTTCAACATTCACGCAAGACCTGAAAAGGTTTTTTTTTTCAGCTAATTATTTGTTACAGGACTCTAAATAAATCCAATGGATTTGTTGAAAAACAAATTTACTGATAAAGAGATCTCTATATCTTCAAAATAGTTATCATCGGAGCGTGTATGATTTTTCAGAAGTGAACAAAGGACTAGGGGCTTTACAACTGATGGAGCATGTTTGTTTGTTTGTTTTTTCAAATACGGTTAAACCACACCCACGAGCAAGATACAGACTCTTTTTGTCAACACAGGCAAAGAGGCGTCTGGTAAACTGAAAAGCTTTGCCCCTCGCGGTCTCCACCCCAGGCATCACAATTATGCAAGCTGTCAGCAATGAAACAGGAGGAGAATATAGCAGCATCCCTCAAATCTCATGTCAGGGATCAGGTAGGTTTGAGGAAGATGCTGACATGTAGGGCCGCTGACGAATTTTAATGAATGTAGACAAACACAGCATGTTTACTGAGGCATGACAGTCGAGTCAGGTGACCCCCCCGCGCTAACAGGAAGGGGTGGCACCGGCTGGCCCCCTGCACTAACGTTCGGCAACCGGTCTCGTCCTGTCAACTGTGACTCTTGCGGAGAGGCCGGCCACAGTTTCCTCTTCAGTGAATCATTATTCCTCAGCTGTCACTGGCGCTCTCTTTGAAGAGGGAAATGTAAATAAGAAAAAGAAGAAAAAGAAAAAGGAAAAGAAAAAAAAATCGCATGCAGCTTTCAGGCCAGACAGGTCCAAAGGCAGGTGTCTTGACCCTGACAACTGGCACATGCAATGAGAAAAACCTCTGTGCAATCTCTCTCCTTGTGCTTGAAACCTGCGCCAGTAAATGCCAAAATGATAGCGCAGGTTACCCTGTGTTATGTGTCATCTGGGCTGACAGATCTCTACTTTTTTTGAAGTTGCAGCGGTAAGGCTTACCATCGGTGTTGCTGTCTATTCTGTTGAGTGTCATAACGTTGTTTTTCTCTGTCTCGTTTACACTCTTTTCTTGTTCGGCTTTTACAGGATGGCCAGCGTTGCATGGAGGGAACATAACAGAAGATGTTGAGTATAAGCACATACACCTCATGGGGCCATCTTGGTTGAGACCATGTACTGTACAATGCAAGATATCATTTTGAGTGATACTATGCGCTCGTGGGGGAGCTTTGTGGCCACATCTGTAAGTACCAGCAAAGCCACAAGCCAGAGGATTCTGGGAGTGCTGAGCCTCAAAGCTCCAGCACCACCACCAGCACCACCGGCTCCATGCCTGCCTCCAGCAGCTCCGCTGGTCGGGGCAATTAAAAGACAAGCGGTGCCCTGTGCTGCTTCCTGGAAGAGAGATCCGCCACAGGCATTTCCAGACAAACACTTCATCCTGGCCTGCAGTGGCACTGGCTGGGCTCAGGCCTGGGCATGGGAGCGTAGGTGGAGAGGAGAGCAGAGGGAGTGGATGGGGGGGGGGGGGGGGGTGGGGGGTTATGGTGGTGGTGGTGACGGGGTGGGGGCACACTTAAAATGATCAGCAGTAAAGTACTTCCATCTGTTCTCCTGGTTTATGTGAATGGCTGCTCAAACATGTGAGAAGTGGGAGAAAAAAAAGATGAAACTGCCACTCTTGAATTTTGAACTCTCTCTCTCTCTCTCATGTTCAACTGTGAGACTGGATGTTGCTGGAAGAAAAAAATAATCAGACCTCTGAACTACAGCACCAGTCTCTGTTGCAGAGATCATCCAGACATCTGGAGATCATCAGGGGTGATTCTATTCACTGGAGTAGAACCATGCACAAATTACAGCTTTGGTCATCTAGGTCAATGTTTCCATTAGCAGTTATCACTTACAGTAGTTAAGCCTTCACCATACAAAAAATCCCTATGCAAGCAAGACAAACAAGAGCTGGTCCACTTAGGTTTTAAATGAAAACTAAACCAGTCAGTGCATGTCCTGTCCTGGATGATGTATGTTTTTCTGCCTAACTAAAATGAAATTAATCTGAACGTCTGTTTGTATTGACTTGCCGCTTAAGAAGGTGTGATTTATGGAGAAGTGAGATGCACTGACAGGCAGAATCATTGGCATATATTATGCATGCATTCACTGATGCAAGGCTCCACATGATCTGTACATCCGAGAGAGGACAAGGTGTGGCAAAGGTTGCATACATCTGAATTGGGATGAGCAAAGCCCCTTTCTAAGATGAAACAGTACAAAATCCATCCAGGAGTATTGAAGCTGTAAAACATGATGAATGTTTTGAGATTGTGAAATTTGGGCAATTAAAATCCATTTGAAATTGGACATTTTTTTTTTTCATTTGTTCTTGTCACACTATTTCCTCCTCAATGTTTCAAGTGTGTTATTAACTTTTATATGAAGTAAGAATACAACACCACCGGTCACCTTCCCTTGTTTCAGATAGTGGAAATATGGTGCTGTGAGATGTGCACAGGAGGTTATATCTCTGAATAGTCCAAACTGAAATCTTAATGGCTCCTGTAACTTTACCCAAAGTTTTACCTTTTGTCCTGCATTAACAGGTGCCACGTGGGCGTGGTGAAGAGAGCATTGTTGAGAAAAATCAAGAGTTGGTAAACAGTTGATTTACTGTATCGACTCAACTGATATAGGTTCCCGTCTAACCAACTGTAGCTCTGTTTAAATCGTCAGACAACCCATGAATTCTGTGTCACTTACCTGTACCATTCAAGTCCCTTGTCGTAGAATCTATCGAAAAAATGGGGTTCCGCGCCAACAGCTCTAACATCTGGATGGACGCGCAGAAACTCCAAAAGTGCTCTAGTCCCACCTTTCTTGACGCCGATGATAATGGCTTGAGGGAATTTTTTAGACCCAAAGGAGTTAGATACGGGCATTGCGTTCTTGGAAACCGTCTCGCCGGTACCTGTCCTCTCCAGCATCTGTTGCTGTGGGTGACTAATGACTTGCCAAACAAATTTAGGTGAGTCGCTGGACAGGCCGGTGAAGTCCGTTCGGTTGCGCACTGGATGCGCGACACGCGAATATTCGGACAGTCTGACACTATCTTGAAAGTCGTCCCGAGCATTATATTCGCTGACTGAGGTCTGCTCATGAAGTATGCCTTTTGGGAAGGTGTCAGAAAATCCGACGAGGCTGTAGAATAAATACATGAAAAGCAAAAGCATGATAAAGAAGACAGACACTTTGGATAGCGCCTTGCCGATGTTCAACCTAATGCTGCATATGCGACATCCCATGGGTCGTTCTCCTCGTCAGCGTAGATGCAGCAGAAAGTTGTCATGCTGTTTCGCTCTGTATCAAGTAGCCGCGTTCCGGTCTTCATCAAAGATAAGAAAACGTTCCCCAATTTTTTCCCACAGAGTTTGTAATTTGGAGGTGTAGTTTAAAATCTTTCGGTTCAGATAAGAAGTTACACCAGTGTGCCAAATAAAACTGTTGCGCGTCTGAGTTTTTTTAGCCCTCAAATCAAGTGTAGCAATACCCGTGATCTTGCGTGAAAGGATTCATCTTTCATCACTGACATGCCATTCAAAAACTGGAATCCACGCCCATTCGCCAAGTCTCCACCCTTCACAAATAAACCCCATGTACACCGTAAAAACATGTTCTTGAAGTCTGAGGAAAAAGAATTCAAAGAAAAATATTTTTTATATAGCCTATCAAGAACAAAAAATAACTGTTAATGTTATTAACTGATTGAACACTAGAACCATATGATTTGCCTTGAGAAGACTAGCTGTAGCCTATGGAAAAATGTCATCACTGACACTATTACAATAGAGTAATATAACTCAAATGCCTGCACTGTGACATATGTTCCCATGCAGTTTGTAATGTAAACTGCCACCATTTAGGCTGGAATAAGGAGTATAGCACTTCTGATATGTCACACTGATTGATCACACCACCCTTTATCCCAATAAATACGCCCACACCCCCTTCCAAAAAAGCTAAACTTTATCTGAAACCTTCCTACCATGATTTTGGGAATATGAAGATAGCTCATCAGAGACAGGCTAAGGTGTGTGAACAGTTCTGGGCAAAGACTTTTTTTCTGAGGATTTGCTCATCACTGTAAAGCTGCGGAGGCATATCGCATTACCCGCTGGCAGGACTGTGGGCTCCTTTGAACTGCGCTAATACCAGTGTCTCAAGAGTGAATAGGAGAGGTAATGGAGAAGACCAGCCGTCTGGGAAACACATGCATGGAGGTGCCCCGAGGGATGCGGCTATGACACCGCGCGCAGAGACTCACAGAGAGGAGGGGGCGAGAGGCCAGAACTCAAAACAGGGTGGTGGGGGTAGAGAACATCAAGACAAGAGTGAGCAAGAAACGATTGAATGGCACATGCTGTATGTACCCGGACAGTGTTGACAGGCAGAGCGCAATCGTCTGTAATGTGACATGTCTCCCTCATTAACTTGTAACTTTTCCTGCCTCGCTGCCTCCTTGGCTTGCTGCTGGAGCCGCTTATGTACGTCTTCTCAGAGCGCAGCGACTGCGGAAACAGGCGCACATCTGTTAATATTTCCACGTGCTGGGAAAATGTGTGGCTGCCAGCGGGATAAGAGGGGATGAGGGTTTACCCGCTCGCTCGGATAACTGGGAGGGAGAGGCACAGAGAAGTCTGCGGTCGGCGAGGAAGCACATGGAAGCAGTGCTCACACAGATTTCCTGTCCTGTATGGGGCTTGTGAGACGCACAGAGGGCCCATCCACAATTTCTTCTTCTTTTTTTTTTTTGCAAAGACCATGCAAATATGAAAAAATATATGAAGATATGAAAAATATGCAAAATCATCCTTGTCAAATACAGTATAATGTTGCAAGTAAAATTTTAAAAGCACAATTACAAGCACATTAAAGTAAGTACCCTATTATATATCTTTTTTGAGAGTGCCCAACAGCTGCTCCTTGGATGTGAGAGGATCAATGCACAGTTGCAAGCCATGAAGTGACTGCATGACGTTAGCGGTAGTAAACGGACATTTCAAAGTGTGAGATGGAGACCCAAACGCAGCTCTTTTACACTTTATCAACAAGCTTTTATTTGCTTGGGTCTGTGCTAATTGCTCTATTTAGGACCATACGCAGCAGACTCTCTCCAGAAACTAAATACAGTCCCTGAAACGCAGAAACAAACAGTTCCCGGTGATGCCTTAAACATATGCATGCATGGTGGATGTGCGCTGTGTCTGCCATTCCCACTGACAGATTGCTTCTGCTCCGGGCCTTCAGATGGTCTGACCATGTGTCACCCATTACGGCAAATTACAAGTCTCCTCCACCGAAAGAGAATGTTCCACCCTCATTTTGTCATTTCCATGCCCAAAAGAAGCTCTCAGTCATTTGCGATACCCGCAAAGGATGCCCACCAGCTATGTCTCCTCCAAAGGGTTTCTGAAACCACAATCTTTCGAAAAGGGCACAACAGAGTCGCTTTGTACTCACAATGGCGGTAAGATATGTAACCACTAAGCTATGTGTAACTGGAGGGCCACTGAGTGTGTGAATACCACTGAGGAACTGTACACCATTGAAAACTGTATGCAGCTCACTTAACCTGCTTGTATGTGTGTATGTTTGCATGTATATCACAGAGTGTGTGTTTGCATGCATGCATGTGTGTGTGTGAGTGAATGTGCATGTGTGTTATGTGTGATGGCTATGCCCCTCTGAAAGACTACACACACACAGGCAAAAGACATGCATTGCAGACACTAGCTGTGGAATTGAAAACACAAGCGCAATCCCTGTGAAGCTCCAAAAGGACATGTCCAAAGCTAGCTCCTGTGCACCGAAAGAGCATGAAATGCCCCTGTGCCGCGGGGCAGGGAGTTCCTCCTGCAACCGCTGGCTCACCTGGCCATGGGGTTAGGGCCACTGTCAGAGGGGATCAGAGGATATGAAGGAGAACAAAGCCGGAGAAAGAGCAGATCGGCTGCATCCCAGTCCCGGTCTTAACCCCTGACGCCTTTCATCTGCAAACCACATGAAAAAGGGCAGACACAAAGGGTTAATCACCATCGGGAGACTATGATTGACAGATGCTGCTGAAGTTTAGACTTTGACTTGACTAAGTTGAATTGGATTTAACTGATAGTTAGCCCCTTCAATGAACATAATGACATGTCCATTTAAGCTGTGGTTTGTTCTGTGACAGTTGAATCACATTCAGAGACTGACCATTTCTGACATGTGCAATATCAAAAGAGCGAACATAAATTTATATTGCTGTCTTGAGGTGCTGCATAATAATTCTTAAAGAGTGTAGACTGAACAGAGATGGATATCATTTTCAATCAGTTGAAAAGCTGTTTAGCTATGCTGCATAGGACTCTATTTCCTTCCTGGCTCATGTTCAATACAGAAATGTTCCGGGTGTCCATCAGAGAAGCTCAGACCTGTCAGCTGAGACACGGCTATTATCTCTCTAAACTTTCTCTCTCTCTCTCTCTATCTCTTCCACTCTCTCTCTCTCTCACACACACACACACATACACAGACACAGACAGCACTTACAGTATAGGCTTATAGGCAAAGATCTTTATGTTACATTATGCAGGGTCCTACAAGAACAATCTGTTTTGTTTAACATCAGGTGCAGCTGCAAGTCCAAATAATTAATTTCCCCCATGTGTCTTATGTGTCTTTGTCCACTGTGCACACAGCGCAAGTCCTGGCAGGGCAGGCTTGGGCAGCAGTTACACAGTATGCTTTGGTTTATCAGATGGGCATTTGAAAAGGAGGGGGACTGGTGCCCAGGGACATGTTGGTACAGGGCGAGGGTTTGTTGTAGCCAGTAGATAGTGTGTGGAACCGGCTCTATAAAAGAATGGCCTTGAATGACAGTCATGTCATCAGAGCAGCTGCCACAGGAAGGATTAAGGTGTACCGCAGCCTCCGTTTAATGTTAAACACATAGATAGTAGGGTGTGGACACAGTTACTGTGTGTGTGTTAGTGTGTGTGTGTGTGTGTGTGTGTGTGTGTGTGTGTTCGAGTGTGAGCGTATCAAAACAAGAAAGAACAAGAACAAGACAGGTGAGACTGACAGTTAATATGACTTTGGTATATAGTTTCATGCCTTGCAGCTCCCTTGTAGGATTAACAGGGACTTGTCGCTGCAAAGTTGACAGGCTAGAGAAAAAGTTGTCTTGCTGATGTCAAAAAGGCAAATACCATGTATGTGTGTGTGTGTGTGTGTGTGTGTGTGTGCATTAAGCCATAGGCTGCTTTGGTTAGAAGCGCATGAGTGTCTCTCTCTCTTGGGAGCGGTTCTTTTCATTCATGTTTTTTTCTCAACTCTTTAACTCTATTGCCATGACGTCAACACAATAACCACATATAACCACAGCTTTTATGTGTCACTGCCCATGGCCGTAAAAGCACTCCCTTTTCTTTCATAATGTAAATCACTGCAGTTGCCTATACTGAAAAACCCGACACAAGAACGGATACAAAAGAGATTCTCATACTGGGTAACGTGAACAAAATGTTATAAATGATACAATATCCTGTTCAAGTTCATGATAGTGTTATAAAATAACATTATTACATGTGTAATATAAAGTGGGCACAACAATAGAGGTGATTTGTGTATTTATCTGTCACTGACTGTCCTTATTGAGCTGTAGGCGACTTATTGGATGTAATGGAGTGTAATTGATTAATGAGTGATTGTCACATGAGAGTATTACAAAAGGACCCAGAGGACATGACATTTTTTTGCCTCAGGTATCCTTGCATCAACAAAGACAAGTCTAATACCCCTTAAGATCACACACACACACACACACACACACACACACACACACACACTCACACACACTTTCCTCATGGTGAAAGTCTAGCCTGCTAGAATATCACATGGCTTGTGAGCACAGGTCTCTGAAGGCGCTGAGAGTCGTGAGCCTGTAGGCATGGTGTGGGAAGCAAAAACATAAACCTTGAAACCCTATTTGTATTAAAGCCATCAGTCAGGAGCTGCACAAGAGCCCTATCATTTCCCAGGGCTTCAGATACACACACACACACACACACACATACACACACACACACACACACCTGTGTTCATACTGGGCAAATGCTACCTCATTTCAAAACAATTGTGCTAGCTTGCTCAAGTGTGTGCCTGCAATGTACTGTGTACAGAAAATGTCAAGAGGAAACAATGCTGGTATTGGATGACAACTCCAAGTCAAAACTGTACACTCCAGGTTCATTCGGCATTGTCATGATTTGGAAAAATTGAGCACAATGTGATTTGGACCTGTTCAGAATTAGAACTGAGGTCTGTAAAATTCAAGGGATCCAGAACTAGACAGAGGCCCTTTGAATGGGATGATCGAATGAAGAGAGGCCCTTCGAATGAAGTACGATACAGCCATTTTAATATTTAGACTTGACATTGAGATTTTTTTAAGGTGCCCATTTTCTGGCTATGGCCCCAGGTGCAATCATGCAGACTGTAAATATCACACTCTGACAGGTCTGGACAGTTTTCAGCAAGGACCATGTCCTCATCAGCTGAGAATGGAGGAGGTCCAAAAACACCTTTTGAAAATTAAGTTGAAATTCCAGTCACCCATAATTCCATGGTGTGTATTGTTTCATTATTGTATGTACTGTGTTTTGATTTATTGTTAGATGATATATAATGGCATCAAAGTTTTACATTATCTGTTGCAAAGAAATCCTTTGTGGACATGCCAGACAGATTTAGTAGGTCCTTAGTAGATGCTTCAGTTATGTAGCTTTTTTTCAGGTGATAAAAAACATCTAATGGCAACAGGCACATGTCTTTTCACTAGCATGAAACTGACAAAAAACTTTCCTCCCTACAAGTTTGCAGAGCATGTAATTTGATATTACTTGTTTATTGGTGCTTTCATCACTTACTACAGTGTATGCGCCCTTATACACCAAACTGCAACACAGCCTGTTCACATGTAAACTCGGTCCACAGGCACCATTCTTCACAGAGCACATCTGGGAGCGATTCCTCATGGCGCTCACCACCGGCCTACACAGCGATCTGAAACATAGCCGCAGCTTATGAGTCATTAATGCTCATTTTCAATTTTATTTATATTTCTATGAATGAATCAGACTCGATCATTCACCCACTCTTCAGAGTTTCCTATTAGCCATAAACATCTGGCTAGCGAGCTACAGTGCAAAAGCGTGGGGGGCAGGGGAGAATGTGCAAGTGGAAGAGAAGGCAGAAAAGCAGAGCGCTTCCACTCTAGCGATGTGGCTGAAGGCCGAAAGGACGGAATTTCTAAACATCTAAATCTTAATTCTGTCATTATTGCTCTCATTACAGAGGAAGAGATGGGCTAATAGGTTATTCGTAGAGAACATGGCCAAAGACATGTAATTCTAGGTTATATGTGCCTATTCCTATATTTTCTGTGTGTTTGATAACCATATACCATCAAGGCTAAAATAAATCTTCGCATTTTTGAAACTTTTTAAAAAGACATAGCTTAATTATTCAAAACAAGATTTATGAAATAGCCGGATACTCAAAAACAATGTGCGCAACTTATGGAGTTTTGGTTCTTGGCGCGTTTACTGAGATAGGCCTAATTCAATTGCACGTGGTCTGTATTACCATCACCTTACCCAGTCTGCCAATCATCCGCACCTGGCAAAGTTTCACATTTGAAGGCCTTCTACAGCATCTTACAATTAACCGAGAGCCTGGAGATCTGTGTTTGAACGCGATGTTCCAGCAAAACGGGAACAATGTTTTTGCGCTTTGAAAATATAGATAGATTTCTTGACCTTCATTTAACAACTGGCTTGACAGACTGGGACATTAATGAAGAAATAAATCTCACCACGACTACAGACCAATACCATCAAGGTAACGTTACCAGAATCTTAATTTAGGGATAGATAGGCCTACAATTCAACTGTCACATTGTCCATATAGACCGAGACTGATAAAATGATCAAATAAATTCTGTGTTAGATGTCCAACGCAACGAGTATCTGATGCAGTGGCATTATGCAAGAATGTCACGGAGAACCTCATCGGCTGAACTTCTATGCCAATATTCAAAGCAATCAGATGGTGAGTTGATTGAGTAGAAGTCTGGAAATGTGGAAGTTTTAGATTGACATAAAAAAACCTGCATTATATTGCAGACTGCAATCACAAAACACCACTAAGCTTTTCTCTGTTATAGTTTTTTTTTTTATTGCAGAAAATGACATTGAGCCAAATCTGTGGCTTATTGTAAACCCCAACTTGGTATGCCCCATGCAAAGCAGGCTGACTCCGACCAAGGCTTATGCGGGCACACCAAACATAGATCATCAGTTCCTTCACACTCATCTGTCACATGAACCCCTGACTCCAATCTCACCTGAGCCTCAGGATAACTCTCTAAGTGACACTTTCTTCACAAGTAAACACATGGTAAATGGATCATCATGGAAAAGGAACAATTTTGTTTGCTCATTAATTGCTAATTGTAAGGATTGTATGATCACCATAGGAGATTCAGAAAGAAATTCAGAGTTATTTCTTTTCTAGTTGTGAAACATGTCTTGAATTGAAGTCTCCAATAAGAATAGGTGATTATTGCCTTTGAAACGAAGAGCCAAAACTACCCTCAGGTGTCTGATGATGAGTCCTCCGCAGAGCTTGAGATCTGCCGGAAGGTTAAGGTCACGCGGAAGTCTCGAGTGCCGAAGGAAGGGGCGAGGGCGCGTCGGACTGGCCAGACTCGAGGTAGAGGCCGAGGCAGACCACCACGACGTGTGCACAAAGACATCGACAGTTTTGATTTCAGAGCATGGGCTTGGCCTCGACCTCCGGTCAATTACTGCCTTCTCATCGCAATGGCTCTTGGCAGCAGTCGTACTGGAAGCCTAAATGTTCAGCAAATCTATAGTTTCACCAGGTAAATAAATAACATAAGATGTTTTAAGCTATACCATGCAGTTTTAAGCTATACCAAGTAGCGAAGATGATTTAATTTGAATGTTGCGCTTAGGCTATTAAATCGAAGTATTTCGCTCCAGGGAGCACTTCCCGTTCTTTCAGACAGCTCCCGACGGCTGGAAGAACACCATCCGTCACAACCTGTGCTTCAGTACCAGCTTCAAGAAGACTCCTCAGCAGGTGTCCAGCGGAGGGGAGCGCAAGTCCTGTCTGTGGCACCTGACTCCCGATGGGCGCATGCGCCATCGCAGTGAGATACAAATGCTCTCGCACGATGCCATCGAACAACTGACGAGAAGTATGAAGTATCCAGGTGAGTGAGGTTGATCACTTCGAGGTTGATCTCTTCAGTTTAAGCACTGAAAATGCACTAACTTCTAATTTGTCTCTTTAGATTTGATCCAGGAACTGTTGGACCTCTAGTATTCACCTTGGTTTTCCTGGTTTTTTTATTTGATAACAGCTTCATAAGTGTAGACCTAAACATTTCAGGAATAAATATTCCACTCAAAAACTCTCGATTTTTCTCTTTCTGTTTTCTAATTTAACTAGGCCTATGTGCTTCTCTCAGAAAATGTGTATAAAGTTCTCTGCTTTTCTCTTCTGTTGAACAGTGCTGTCTTTATGTTTGAAATGCATGTAACTTCAAGGTCGAAAGCATAAATGAAGCTTGATGTTGATAAAGAAACTTGATGCATGGATGTGTAGCCTACTGGTCTTTTCACTGAAGTCACTGAAGACTTAAGAAATGAGTAAAAAGTTAAAACCCTTTTTCTGCAGTGCTTACCCTCAGCAGCACAGTAAGCTACACTACATGATAGATCCCACACTGAGTAGCCCCAATCAAGAACGTTTTGAATAAACGCAGATATATATTATTTAGTATACAGATGGATACCAAAAATAAAATTCGTATATCTCGTCACTTCATTTGACAAATGTAAGGGGTCACATTGATGGGCCAATTGTTTTGTCTCCAGCGTAAGATATGGTACATGATCAATCAGTGCATGGTAAATGCAAAAGACCAAAAACAATCAAGATTTTTGTTTTCCAAAATTATTACCTAAAGTTCCTTCTGAATGAACTGCATATGACACTTCTGTCATTCACAGTCATAGTCTGAGTCAATATTTTTTGCCTTGAAATGAAGACCAAATACAGAACTGTGTACGGTAAAGCTTTTATCCTACAAAGCCTTTCTCCTGGCCTTGATTCACTGCAGCTTTCAAGCTGGTCATCAGGGGCAGGCCCTGAAAAATCAATGGTAATGGCAATGAAGAACTGATTAGGCATTATGTTTATGTGATTCACTTTAGAGTTTAAATAAAGGCATGTGGGCATAGAGCAAAGTCTTAGCATGGCCATGAAGTTTGAGGATTAATGCCTTGAATGGTTTAGTTACAGGAGGACAAGCTTTTGTTTCTGGGGGATCATTTGATGTGGGACAAAAGAGTGAGACGGTCATCTCAGAAGCGAAACTTCGAGGCACTTCCTTTAGCTGATGTACACCAAGAAGAAATAGCCATTGTGGTATCTCTTCTTATGATATTACCACATATTTGTCCACCATAACTTTCAATTGCAATCGAAGGCTCGCTAAGAGTCTTGGCTGTCTGGTCTGAAGATGCACCTTCCTTCACGTGTGTTGGTGCATATTCCCAGATGGTAGATGTTTGCATACAGTATTCATTGCAGGCATGCATACTGGTTTTGAGTCACTGGAAAGAATCCCCTGGGCATTAAATGTCTTGATGCACTTGGTTTCCCAAGGGCACCACATGAATACCTACACGTTCCTGCAGATATTTTACCTGAGCAAGCTGCCCCCCTCCCCTATCCTCCCACCCCACCTCCAATTTCTGCAGTGAATCATGAGCTGAGATAGCCCTACCAAGTTGTGTGTTTGATTTTCTAGGTTCTTTCTGCTGTAGGGGAATCACATTCTGTCTCAGTTTATATGAGCTGTTTACTGTTCCATTCATCAAGCAGGCAGAGACAGATGTTTGGCTCCAGTAAAAAGGCACCTTGTGTCAGCTCTCCTCCACACATGGACCCCAGACCCCAAACACAGCATCCACACAATGGGACCGTGGTGTGTGTGTGTGTGTGTGTGTGTACATGTAGGCCTATGCATGAGGGTTATAGATGGATGGAAGGGATGTGCGTGACATGAAATGTCACACAAATTTGACCAAGCTTCTCTCTGTAGCCAGAGGTTGAATGTAATATCTTTACAAAGGCCTCAATCCCATAGCAAATGCACAAGAGTAGCATCAACAATACAAGATCTTAGAGGACTCAGTAGGCTATTAGAAGCTGTGTGTATTAAGACACAGCAATGTTTTGTAATTTATTCATTTCATTTAGGCATCTTTCATTTAGGAGTAGCCTCCATGTAACGGAGAGGTCGGGGCAAAGAAATGCAGCCAGTAAATGCGTTCATTTCTCAGATGTTTGTTATGATACGGTAGTGCTATTCCCATTTTAGTCAGGAGTACTTTTCTATCGCTTGTCTATTAGCTAAACAAGCCTGCTCTATCAGGAAGTAACGTGAATGGCTGAGCTACGTGATGACATGATCACTTGTTGTTTCGGACAATTTCATGAATATACAGACCTCGGATGTTGATAACAAAAGTACTTCTGACTGAAATG
>JASCQY010000001.1:9204485-9219902 GCA_030264315.1 Sardinella tawilis
TTCTGACTGAAATGGGAATAGCACTACCATATCATAACAAACATCTGAGAAATTAACGCATTTACTGGCTGCATTTCAGTGCCCCGACCTCTCCGTTACAGGAGATGGGTCATTCCAATACTTTGTCCAGACGCGACTTGGAAAGTGAAACGGCTGAGTAAGTAACGTTATTTCGTCCCTGAAATAAGTTTCAAATCGTGAAAATGGCACTACTCCTTTAAGATGAAATCCACAGTAATCTACAAAAAAACTTTTGTTAAATACAATAAACCATAATGTGTAAGCACTGCTAAATTTGATTCAGAAGGTTAATATTGAAAATGTGGGCTGCACTGCACACATCTGTTTTGACCCCATATGGATTTTTCTTTCTTTCTTCTTTTTTCAATCAATATGTTTCCTAAATATATCTATAATGTGGAGCATTTTAGTAAGAGCTGGTTATGCTGAAAATAAACAATGATCACAGAAACATGGAAAATTGGAGTGCACTAGGCTACCTGTCCAATTTTTCAGTTATTTTGGCAAGAGTAATGTAAAAGTAATGCAATAGTAGTGCCAACACTGATGGAACACGTGCCCAACCCTGAGAAAGAGCACATATTACTGAGGTGCACTGACAGACTAGACTACACTACAAATCACACAGCATATTTCAGTCTCCAATGGCAGTCTGGCAGGTCATCAGTACATTCCTTTGTGGACAATAGCACCACCAATAGGAAGAAACAAGTTCCTCACAATTCCCAATATGCCATTCCAAATATTACATTAGGTGCTTTGGAAGTGATGGGATGACACTTATGATACACAAGGCATTTTTTACATTGCCACTGGGCAAAGTTCTAGTGTTGTTATTATATTTGTTTATACTGGTATTGATATTGTGCATGTTTTTATTATTTTGGAGAAGTTTTGTCATCAGCAAATTATTATGATAATCCATGCATAAGATTTTTTTGTTCAAAGAATTCTCTCACATTTGTCATGTCATGATTCTGGCTTTTATTACAACATAAATAGGCCTATTGTGAATATAGAAAATGTGCACTTTCATGACTGAAAACAAAAGGAGCAACCATACGTTTTTACAGTCATCAAAATTCGTCTGTTCTGATTTAGCCTGGGACATTAACAAATCTGTGTGAGCCCAAACTTTCCAATAATCTTTGATCTACAGTAATACAATATAGTCATGCTCTAAGAAATCTGTGATTTTTACTGCATGTTCAGTTTGTGCGTGTTACCATTTAAAACCAGGTGTTTTATGAGCATGGTAGGTCTGCTTAGGCGGTGAGACCATGGTTACATCTGTGTCCTGACCTTCCCGTTCTGGGCTTTTGAACAGCACACGTCATCCGCAGGCCTCACAGCAAACACGACCTCCCATCTCTGTTACATTCCTACCGCGCGCTCACCTTCCTCGCCTCCAGCTCGCCCTACTGCCCGTCCTTTTCTGAAAATGAGAGCATTTGTGTGGACAGCAAGATGGAGTGTCAAAATCATCTTGTGTATACAAAGCCCAGACACAGCTCACATCATGCAGAATGTAATGAAATTCGGGCTGGACTACATGCAAAACAAAGGGCACTACTGAACAGTTTATGCTGGCTATTGATTGAAAGCTGCTTTCTGGACATAACTGGACTGTTCAAGAAAAATTCTGTGACTTCTGCATGGCACCACTACAAAGTGCAAGATTACTTCAGTTAATCATTCACTTTCTGTGGGTGTTTTAAACTCTTGATCTGAAATGCTATCTGTGAAATTAAACTAGCCTATAACATGACTGACCAAATTCTCACCTTTAGGGACGAATTGCAGCGAGCTGCTGAATATTCAAAAGCGCGACTGACCATGCTTAGGCCCGTCATTCACAAATTCATGGCCCAGTCCATTTCCACACTTTCCACAACGAACCTAAATGACATATTTCAGATGCAAATTCTTAACGTAGGCCTCAAAAAAGCATACGCTAAGATTGGGGTTAGACTACAGAAAGGCAGCATACCTTGAAAGCCCCCCACCTCTCCTCTACCTTGGAGACGCTATTCTCGTGAATAGTTTCAGTGAAAGCTGGCCAGGGTGACGAATGCTCGTATTTGGACCTGCTCGAGAAGAGTTCGTGGCCACACTGCGAGCACACATACATACCTGGGGGAAACAAAAAGATGATGTAAGGCGATACAAAAAATATCAAAATGTAAATATGCTGGAATAATATTCAGACAGTGGGATGAAAAAATCACTTAGAATCCCAATAAATTTATGCGCATGTCCAAGCAAGGAAGGGGAGTTAGCTATAACTAGGTTGTTTCAGGAAACATTTGTAAGTAACCGCTACTGAAATGATTTTATCATCTTCATTAATGCACAATAAACACGTCCGAAAACTAATTCAAGTTGAATAACAGGTTGAACAGGCTTGAGTTCTGCAGGATTGAGCGTTACGCAAACCGCTTCCATATCCAACATCAAAGAGTTCACTCAAGTAAAGTTGTTTTGCTGGGATAATGTACTACTCACCACTTTCAAAGTGATCTTTAAAGACCTCACCTCCAGAAAATGTACAAAAAGACATGATGAGAGAGATTAACAGATCAAATACCACCCTTAAAAGTTGTTACAGAAGGAACGAGGAACAAGCTCGACGTCTCGATAATCTCTGGTTTTAGTTTGGAATTCACCCGACGCGCATGACCAACATGGCTGTGGAATTGCCCACGAGATGGCACTGCTGGCATGCCATTAAGGAATATTCACACATTATTTGTAACGGCAAAAGTCATAAGGCTACAAGGCTACAAGGCTTGATTATTAAATAAAATAGCCAAACTGTCATGACTAAACCTATGGCAATTTGATGACCTGTCTGAAGGACACAAATATAATAATAATTTAAAAAAAAACTATCCTAAATGAGTGAGAAATAATATAACTGACGTTTCTTTTCATATTGTCAGATCTAAATGTAAGCAGTGCAGTAACCTATTTCATTGGCTTTTACGTAGCATCTGATGTACCTGTAAGTCGTCCGAAGACACAAAATACATATAAATACCCGTTATAGCCTATGTTATGGATATCCACAATGCATTCGGATCACCGCCGTGTGTTGAGAAAGTTACTTCTGGCTGTACATTCACTACATGTATCAATCAGCTGGGTTTCCTTTCTGCTGACAAACTCAAAGAGCGAGTTAAATGCCATATGTCGGACGACAAAGTGGGCGATATGCAATGCACCTCGGAGAATGAATAAACTTTTGTTAAGATACACCATCCATATCTTAAGTAAGGTAGCAATTCAACAGATTGATTGTTGACCTAACCATGATCATTTCTGTAGCCTATTTAAATGATTTACTGGATTGCAGGCTCTTTCGCTCCTGAAAAGGTTAGTCAAAGCGACGGTAACTGCAGTCTCACATAGATACCTGTTTGAGAGAGCCCACCGAATTACAGAATTCAGTTGTAGGCCTATTACGATGTGTAAAAATGGCTGAATAATTACTGGCATGTCATCCAAAATTCTACGCATTGCCGTACCAATACGCCGTCAGATCTGAAAATGTCCATAAAGGAAGGTAATTCAAACGACGATTTAATCCGGATTACTGAGCAATGCAGCAGTCCTGGCAATTAGATTGACTCGGTCCCGTCAAGAGAGCCAAAGAGAGGCAGAACAGTGTTGCGCTGTGTACATCCGTCACTCGCACCACGACACTTTGCTGAAATGGTTAGGTTTTTTTGCGGGTTTTTTGACGAGGCTATTGCCATGACTGTTGGTTGCATGTGGACCTTTATTTAGATCGTAAACGCGCTTAAAAGTTTAAAGTCGTCACCGATTTGCCAGTTTACTGCAGAGAAGCTACATTTCAGTGCGGGACTCGAGCTGCTGCTGCTCCCGCGGTTCGCCTGTGTCGACGTGCGTCGAAGACGTAGGCGAAGCAAACGGAATAGAGTTCTGCAGTATTTTTGAGCATCTGTCCCAACAGGGGCTTGTAAATGCAGAGATGGCAAAGTTCCGGTGAGTAGGCGCAAGATATTCACTGACCATCATATCTTAGCCGTGTGTCTGCAATAGCGGTATTTATTTAGGCTATACTTGTCATTACCATCACTATTACTGGTACTATGAGGCTAATAATGCAGAAACTCAGAGAATGTGTTTAATATGTTTGGCAAATGTTGTCATTTACTGAATAATCTGAATGAGCTATTGCCTTCTAAATCAAAGCTAAACGCATATTTTGTATGATACAATTTTGCACATGGGGAATTATTTCTATAATAAACGCAAACGTGTTATGACATGAGGGCAGCCAACTGTGATGTGTCCAAGATATTGTGTATTCTAATAGAATAGCCTACATTCATGGCATGCAGGGGGCCAGACTGTCTGACTGACTGCCAGGAACAAAGGCATAACCACAAGAATGTCTAGGAGGGGCAGTTAACATGCACATTTTGTCAGAGTGAGTAAATCTGATTGTTGTCTTTAAGTCTTAAGTTGAATAACCTATTGGCCGGTCAGACATTAAACTTTTTGTCCATTATTATCTGCATGAGTCTAGCTTGTGTCAGACTGACCTCTAACGGTTTCAGTCTTTGGCAAGTGATTAGAGCTGGTTTCTGACCTAGTGACAGTGGACAGCGACAGCAACGTACGCATTTGTCTGCCCAGACCAGGTACCTTACAATAGTCCCTGCTTAGATACTCTGTCCCTGTGCACAGTAAGCCTATTAAAGTCAGTCCCACTCAGGCTAACCTCACCTGACATAAACCCTCAGCCCATTTACTTGACCCCTCCCCCGGAGAAAGGTTGCATCTTTGCATCTAGAGCATCAGCCAATCAGGACCAGTGCAGTCTGAGGCAACACTGTCATAAACTTGCTGACAGGCGTCAGCTTGTTTCGGTAAGCAAATTGCAAATGGATGAACAAGATGAAAAGTTTACTTGAAAAGATTTTTCAAAATGACTTTTTGCTTGGTGTGCGTATCTATACAGTGGACTGGTTTGTAGTGCAGGCTGGGGTGGTTATTTGGTTGTTCATGTGATGTGTGCGCTACTTAGCAGTCTGCAGCGGTTTACCACAACATGAGTATGCAAGGGACGCTGCACAGAAGGGAGAGAGAGATGCATTTATTACTAAGATGATCAGAAATGGAAGGTTGATTCTTCCATAATCCTCTACCTATCTAATACTGTCTTTTGTGTAATCGTGTAAGCTGTGGCTGTTTTTAGATGAAAACAAAATACCAAAAGATCAGGGCTTGCATGTGACTTTCTGCAGGGCATTATGCCAGCTAGAATCACATCACAGGGTGGTGCCCTCCAACAGATTCACATGAGAATGCACACCAAAGCTAGAAAACCTTGATCATCATATCATATAGACAGGGAGGTAAAGATATCATCCAAAGTGATACAGTGCACATTTCATGGAAGGTCTGTTTCCCCTCATGACTACAGAAATTAACCACTGTGGTGAAACAACAGGTCCGTCAATGGAGGGAGCTGTGGAAGAATGTAATGTCAATGTTAAACACTTGTTATTGCTGTGTAATAATTGTATATGAAACATACGGTACTTGATTATAATAGTCTAGTGCTAGGAGTTAAAAGGTCAGTGACAACAGTTATTTGGTTAGTTGGTTGCTCTTGCTGCTGCAGTGTCTATTGCATGACAAGCATTTTTTTTTTTTTTTTTATATGGCTTGATACTAAAAGGCCATTGTGAATTAATGTAAAGAAGACATTGGCATCGGTAGATCATACTTAAGGAAAATGACATTGAGGTTGTTCCTGTCAGCATGTGATTGTCTACAGAGATATGTGACTGTGTGCAGTGAGAGTTACAGTATGAGAAGCCTATTTCAGATCCGCTGCATTCACTTGTCTAAATATTTGTCTTCTCCCTGTCTGGCAGGTGCACTTGTGTTATTGCCTAGGGGCTGACCACTGTCTCCGATAAGCTGGAGAATGAAGCAGATTCAACTCGATGGTAAAGAAACAGTCCATGACTTCCAGCGTCATGTGTCAACCTCCATCTCTTTCCTCCCTGGATCTCTGCCTACCCAGTGGCTGGAGTCGCCCTGAGATCTAGAGGCAAGGGGCAGGTTAAGGGGATTGCACCACCAGCATGGATGACAGTGAGCTCATTCTGTCCCTGGATCGCGATGAAGAAGGCCCCTCTGTGTCTTTCTCCAAGGAGAGACAGCGTGGCTCTGCCACAGACACCGGCCAGCGTGCCCATGGCTTTCGCGTGCCGCTCTCCCCCTCCACCCCCAGCTCCCTGGCCGACCTCTCGGTCTCTACCCCGGGTCTCCTTTCCAACCTGGTGAAGTCCTCCTCTACGGACATCGAGACATCCCGAGAGGCCCCGGGAAGCATCCGCTCCAAGCCGCTGCTCAGCCTGGTCAAGTCCCTCTCCTCCGAGATCTCCCGTCGCGAGTCTGAGCCCTCCGCCCTGTCCAAGTCAGACTCCAGGCTGCACCACGGCCAGCCCTGGAAGCAGCTTATCCTCAGCCAGCCACCACACCGAGGCGCCCAGCCAGACCCAGCCGCAGCCTTGGCAGGAGACGCCGCCCCCCCGTCGCAGATGGAGGGTCCCCGCTCTCCGGGCAGCCTCTCGCCCACAGAGGCCGGCAACAAGAGCAATTCCATCATAGCCGAGCTGGAGGACACCCGCCGCAAGTTCTCGGAGGCCATGCAGGAGCCCTTCAGCATGCTCAGCAAGATCATGGGAGACGAAGGAAGCCCCAAACAGAAGGCTGCCGGTGCGGGCGACTCGCCCAGTTCCCAAGGCAGCGGCGGGGCAACAAACATTCCAGCCAAGGGGGAAGAGGCTAGTGGAGGAGGAGGAGGAGGAGGACAGAAAGAGGAGAGAGGGAGTGGGAGCCCGCTGGCAGGAATGTGGGACAGTCCACGTCGGAAGCCCAGGATGGCACCACCGCCGGCGACGGACCCCAGCAGCCTGTCTCCAGAGGCCCCCCGCAGTAGCGTGCTGCTGGGCGGCAAAGGCAGCCGCTATGAGATCTGCACCTTTGGAGATGTAATGCAAGTGGTGGAAGTCCAGGGGAGTTCCAAAGCTGGCGGCCACGGAAAGCAGTCGCAAACGCGGCCTCTTGCTCCTCCGCGCTCCCCTGTGGCCAAGCGATCACCGGTGACCCCAGTGCCCCCACAGGGGTTCTCCACCGAGCCTTTCCGCTGGCTCTTCTGCGTGGGTCTCCTGGTGTACGCCTTCTTCGTGGTGCCTCTGCCCTCCTACTTGACAGGCCTGTCTCTCGGGATCGCCTGCGGGTTTATGATGGGCCTTCTGGCGGTGATGCTGCTGGCTCCAAAGCGGCCAGTGAGGCAGGCGCTGCTGCCGCAGCGAGCCCCACCTTCACCCGATGACAGCATGCCCACCGAGTCCCTCAGCAAAACCCACACAGATCAAGGACTACTACAGGTTAGTGTATGAGGACGATGCATATTAATGCTTTATGCCTTTTGATTGCTTCAGACTTGAGAGATAGGACTGCTGATAGAAAGACTTGCTGAAAAACGTTTAGCCAATAAGATGACCTAAAATGAGCATGTCTAGTCTGAAGCCTCAGAGCAAGAAGTAGTGTCTGCATTTCTGCATTCGTACAACTGTTTTGGAATGAATCAGTGCATCTATTTCATTCTGTCAGTATTGGGTCAGAAGCTGATTAGTGCTGAACTCAGCCGCAGCTAAATGCACAGTGGCTCTTGGGTATTGCACGTGTGTTTCATCTTGAGCTCTCTCTCTCTCTCAGAGAAGGGAATTTATTCCCCAATAGGTCTGACTTTCCACAAGCATTTCCTGCTCGTGTCTTCGTTATCAGTAGAATTGTTATGTATCTGAGTCAGAGCACAAAACTCAGAGGCAGTAATGCCTCCATTCATGTGCTTTAGCCACAGTCATTTTCTTCCCCTCATGTAAACTTTGAGTAGCTGGCCCCAGATCAGAGTTGCTGCCTGTGCATTTTTCTGTCAGCATTCCTCACAATAATAGCCTCCACCTCCTCTCTCCTGCCGGGGCAGAGGCTGGCTTTTTAGAGTGATTAGTGCTACTTGCCAAGAGTCACTCACAAATATATTATATGCTGGTGTCTGCTGTGCCGAAGGTCTGCTGCTGGGCGTCGCAGCACATTTAGCACAAACATTTAGCCCGCAAACATAACAGACTTGTTGTCCTCTGTGTCCTCGGAAACTGGAGCAGGACAACAAACGGAATGATTAACCCTCCCTCCCCAAGTTTAATTGGGGATTTTCATTGCCTTTAAGTCAATTAGTTACCAATGAGCTCAGGGAAAGGAATGGAACACATGGGGACTTTAGGTTCCAGCACAGAGCTACTGACAGACACAACAATAGTCTCTGAAATCTTAGCACTCATGTATTTCAGAGCATGTATACTGTTGCAAAGTATGTACAGTGTTTCACAAAAGCCATCAGAAGCCAATTCAATTTGGGTTAGAGGAGAACTGTTGTGTGCCTCATTTTTAAAATAATGTCAAGAGGCCAATTGGGTGGTGGTGGGGGGGGGGGCGCGGCCCCCCCCCCCCTGACCGGAGAAGTCTGATGTGGCTAATCCGTGCTAGTTCCATTGACCCCAGTGTCATTGTACTGTTGTCCTGATGTGACCTCTGAAGTCGGAGATCTGTGTGTGGCTGTAGGGTTGGATGAATGCAATGGATGCCTACGACCCGGAGACGTATCAGCCCTCACTGACTCACTCTGTGTACGCCACACTGGAGGGCTCGTGCCTGCGCTTGTCCTACCCCCGCACCAACATCCCCCGCAGGGCAACCTTCAATGAGCCCGTTCATGAGGCAGTGTTCACTCACACACGCACCTTCCAGCTGGCCAACAGCAAGGTGAGCCCACTCTTTTGCTAATGTCTCTTCTAACGAGGACTCGGTTCAACTAATTTCAGGATATGGGCCATCCCCGTCAGCTAATTTCAGAATTACCATGCTAAATATTCAGCTATAATTTGGCAGTTGTTTGCGCTTTTGAAGACATATATGCAAGTCACACATTTGACCATTTCATTTTGGCTATTTTAACCAACTGTTTTGTCAGCAGTTATTGCTGAATAGTTTTATTATGCTATTGTTTATTGTTTACTTTCCTCTCGTTTTGCTTTGCTTGCCAATGTCCTTATGGGATCGCCAGGTCTTTCTATTGCCCTCTGCTTTGGCTCGCAAGCGAATATGGAACAAGAAATATCCCATCTGCATCGTCTTGGCAGAGGGGGCAGGGGGCAGGGAGGAGGCTGTGGAAGAGGAGGCCATGGAGGAAGAGGAAGAGGAGAAAGGAGATAAGCATCCTCTTCTCTCTGACTCCGAGTCCGATCTCCCCACCACTCTCTACCTCTTCGGGCGCACAGGAAGAGAGAAGGAAGAGTGGTTTCAGCACTTCCTGTCCGCATCCAAAGGAGACATCCAAAGCAAGCTTCGCCGGGATGAGTCACAAACTGGTAAGCACTGGTATTCTGTCTATGGACAGAATGAGTAGGAAGTGAGTCTCTGGCAGTGTATGACTAATAGATCAATAAAACATCAATCTAGATAAGCCTACCTTCCTTGTAGCAGTCCAGAGTACTTTCCACCATAGCCCATGCAGCTAGCACTAACTGAATGGGGCCATAAACTCCCCTTACAGCAGTTCTCCGGAGTGAATCAAACCAAAGCCCTGTTGTCTGAGGCTGCCGAGTGTTGTCGATAGGTATCAGAACGACAGCAGTAGGTACAACACAGGCCGAATTCGAGAACTAGCCGCTACCGCTAACTGATTTAGGGCATATCTTTTTCGCTGTGGTTTCGTTTTCGTATGCCATAATCAGTTAGCTGAGTTCTCGAATTCGGTCTACGTTGTACCTACTGCTGTCGTTCTGATACCAATCCACAGCACTCGGCAGCCTCAGACAACAGGGCTTCAGTTTGATTCACTCTGGAGAATTCCTTGAAGTTTCATTTTCCATAGACCCATTCAGTTGGTGCAAGTTGCTAATATACCTGTAGTCTATGTTGTACCAAATTCTTTTGTTTTTCGTCTTACTGACAGCACTTGGTGAGACAGTACTCCAGACTATTGCTTTAAGCCCCAGTCAACCTTGCTGTTATGTTTTGTACAATGTTTATCCCTTACTGTCTCTCACTTTCCTGTCCAGTGACGTCTCTTTTCTGGATCTTATTCAGAGGTGTGCAGCGGTGGTGGATCAAGCCAGGGCAGCACTGAGGACCTGTCCTCCATGTTGGGCTTGAAGGAGGCCTCGGGCGCCATACGCGAGAAGGTTCTGCTGGACTACGACTCGTACATGGCCCACTTTGTGTGCAGGAGTGGGAGCCCCACACCCAGCCCCAGTCACAGCGACTCGGGCAGCCCTCAGACCAGGAAGAGGGTGAGCAGAACACTCCAGCTGTCAGCACATTTATAGAACATTAGAGACTGGTGTAATGAGAGTGTGAGGCAAAGTAGCATTTTTATTTGAAACATGATAGCGCAATGGTATAACTTGGAAAAAAGCTTGCAACTAAATCATCATAAGGGGTGAAGATTGAATAAATGAATAAGTCCTTTCTGCAGCATTGGCTGAATCATCACTTACTTGGGAAAATTCTCCACAGCATAGCCTGCTTAGAGAGCTGAGTTGCTGTGCTATATTTAGGTATCGGAGTGTGGACTAAGTTTAGCATATTACAGACTGGTGTCTGCCCTCTGGGTTGTAACCACAGTGTACGTTTAAACATAAAGAGAAGCAAAATTAGAAAATGAAACCATTAACAGATCATGACAGATTGATTAGCTATTGATGTCCTACATTGGCAACTTTTAAACATATCTCAATCGAATTAATGATTGGCATCTGCTGATCCTTCAACAGTTCTCCAGTGATCCTGGTTTGGGCCCTGGTGAAGTGGAGCCAGCCTGGGTGAACGCCATGCTGGGAAGAATTTTCTGGGACTTTCTAAGAGAGCGCTACTGGGCTGACCTGGTCGCTCACAAGATCCAGAAGAAGCTGACCAAGATCCGGGTGAGGGTCCCCTGCACCCACCACAAGAGCCACACTTGAGCATCATGGTCCCTGTAGCATATTCATTTATCAAAAAAATTCCCTTGATTTATCTGAATGAGTGGCCTTCATTAGTGGTGTAGTTATGCTTAAAGCAATGGTTCGGTATTTGTAATTCCAATCATAGCGCTGTTATACAAGCTTGGCGAGTGCCGTCGATAGCAAGGAAAGCAAAAGAATTTGGAACAACATAGACCAAGTGGCGAATGCGCTTCTCACTCAAGCATTCAATGGAACAAGCAAGCTCACTTTCACTTTCATTTCCCGTGTTCCGATCGCTTTAATAGATGTGAAATAAATGTTTCACAGTATCGAGTGAAAGTTCTCCAGTAAAGTGGGCTATTCGGTCACATTCTGTCACTCACTAGGTTAAACTGTGTGGATGGGCACAGTCCCAAGCATGCTGTAGAGAGCCAGGCTTTTGTATAGCAGCCAGAACTGAAGGTCAGTGCGGCTCAAATAGCTCCATAGAGACTCCTGTTCCATCAGGCACACGCCAAGGCACTCATCAGCAGTTTGAGGTGAGGGCATAGAGAACACTGTTACCGGAGAACGCACATATTTTCATGATGAGCCATTCCACTGTAGCCTTAAGCCAGAGGTAGGGGAGGAAGGTCTATTTGGTCCCTTTTAACAATGTTGTGAGTGAGTCAGTTGGCTCAGCTTCAGTACCACTGACTCTTAAGGTTTTCCTGATCTTCAACTCTCTCTGATGGAGGGGGGTATGTTTGTTTGTTTGCTGTTTGTTTGTGGTGCTGAAGTGCATAAGTGCATTAAACATGGTATCATTCTTATTTCATCTCATTTCCACATTCTTTCTTGTGACATGCATGTTAATGTTAATAAATAAATTAGGCTCACTGTAGCAGCACATATGCCTCTTTGTCAAATCAACATTTTTGTTCCTTTGCAGTTGCCATATTTTATGAATGAGCTGACACTGGCTGAGCTCGATATGGGGACCTGCCTGCCCCAAGTATTGAGCACCTCCAAGCCATCAGTGGACCACAGGGGTGAGTGGGCATGCATAAAATATGAACTTTCTTATATCATATACTCTATCTATCTATCTATCTATCTATCTATCTATCTATCTATCTATCTATCTATCTATCTATCTATCTATCTATCTACCTTTCTATCTGTCTGTCTAGTAATATAAAGCATCTTTCATAATGTTCTCATTCTCAACAGTGCAGTTTGTAATTGCATGAAACAGCACGTTTGAATTTGAAACCAGGGTCCGTTTAATATGTAAATAGCCCTTTGGTGATGTGACCAATGGCGATGCTTTAGGCAGGCGATGTCAGGGCCAGTGTTGTCATCAGCAGTCTTCAGCCACCCGCCACACTCACCGTCACTCATGTCACGTCAACAGCCCCTCTTTAATCTCATTTGCAGATTAGACGGCTCTGCAATGCAGGCCTATTGTTGCCTGACAATAGGGTTTGGTAATCTACTTACACTTCCTCATTTAATCTCATAATGAGCTGGATGTGTCCCATACTTTATTTGTTTTTGTATGAATTAATTCCAAAATGTTTTTGTTGAGTTCAGTCGTAACAAACAGAAAAGTTGTTACAGTAACATTCTATAATGCTGAGTGTACGTATCAATAACTGGTGACTAAACCAGGGTAATGTTGCTCACAAGTCCTTGTCAGTATTTACAGATTCAACCAGTGTGAATCTTCATCAACAAACTTGAAAAATAAAGATAAAGTGTTTATCGGTTGTCTAAGAATTCCCCAAATATATTACGTACTGCACTATGTTTCTGTGTTCCTATCAGTGTGCCTGTATTTGATTGATTTAGTTCATGCAGTATGTGGTATAATCTGGAAAGTCCACTGTAATACTAAATGAACGTTTGTGTGTAAGCGTGCAAAATATATTTATTCTGAGCCTTTCCTTCCTCTCCCTCTTTGTCTCTCTCCCCCCCTTCTCTCTCTCTCTCTCTCTCTCTCCCCTCTCTCTCTCTCTCTCTCTCAGGCCTATGGCTTGAGATGGACATAGTCTATGCTGGTTCTCTGCAAATGACCTTAGAAACCAAGATGAACCTGTGCAAGTTGGGCAGAGAGAGTGTGAGTGATGCTGATGCCATTCCAGAGACGAGTCATTTAAGGTACAGAATACAGTAGCCTACAGCACAGTACAGTATGTGCCTACTGTGTCATATACATACAGTACTTACCTGCCTTGCCTGCACTTGTATAAAGGCCTGTGCACAGCGACATCCACGGACTTTTAACCTTCATCGAAATTGTTCCTGAAGTGCGGCACTGAGATTTGCTTTCAGCAGTGCATCAGTCTAGCAGTGATTACCTAAGTGCACTGGATGTGCGTTCCTGCATGGCAGTATGCCCATGCGCGTTTGTGTGTGTGTGTGTGTGTGTGTGTGTGTGTGTGTGTGTGTGTGTTATCGTGCACATGCA
This sequence comes from Sardinella tawilis, assembly GCA_030264315.1. NCBI lineage: Eukaryota > Metazoa > Chordata > Actinopteri > Clupeiformes > Clupeidae > Sardinella > Sardinella tawilis. The sequence goes on from JASCQY010000001.1 coordinate 9,218,013, forward strand.
TGAAATGGAGCAGGGACTCGCACACGTAGGCCCTCCTCCTCTCCTCCCCTGCAGTGAGTTCTGGAGGGCGGCCAGCCACGCCAGAGGCACAAGGACAGTGATCAATGACGAGGCCTGAGCCCAACAGGGAAAAGTCCTTTGGCTCCCCCACTTTCCTCTTCTCCCAGCTCACTGTCTTTCCTTGTGCACACCAGGGACAAACGCCTCTCCCAAACAGCTTTTCTTATATTAGCCAGTCCCCAGCGCTCCTTGTCTCCTTGCCTGGCCTTGGGCTTATGGTCAAATTACAATGTATGAAAATAATAGGAGCGAAATAGCTGTTTGTTTCAGTGACTTAGGTGAGTCAGGTGAAAAAAAAAATAAAACAGGCTGTACAGTCCACACAAGCAACCCAATTGGATCCCACATGTACTGTACCTGTTTTTCTACTGTGATCATTGGCCTTTCCAATGGGAGTGATATGGGAATGATATGAGTGCATACTGCATTGTGTTCCTATCAGTGTGTGTATGTGTGTGTGTGAACGCATAGATATTAGCGTGTGTTTGTGTTTGTACACGTGTGTGTGTGTACTGCCCCACTAAAAGGCTCTGTCTCCCGTTGCCAGCTCTAAGCCTCGGCTGTCTGTGTTAGCCGACAGCGACGAGGAGTCCTCCAGCGCTGGCTCCTCCGACGAGGAGGAAGTCATGCCAGCGGAGCCCCAGGGAACTCTGGGAGATAAGGGCACCCCCCCGGGCGCCGACGGGTAATTATCCACTTGACCTCCTGTTGATTCCTGAGCATGCCAGAGGGGAGGCACAGGGAGCAGTGTGCAACGGAGCTCTTGTTTGTGTAACAACAAGTGACAATTGACAACGAATGGGACAGTTTGAACAGACATGTTGGCACAGTTGTTTCGATTTGTTATGAAGTCTGTCTCACTGTTGTTTGCACCATACAGCCATGCCGGCGGGAGCACAGGCAGAAAAATCCTGCGCTTCGTGGACAAGATTGCCAAATCCAAATACTTCCAGAAGGCCACAGAAAATGAGTACATCAAGAAGAAGATCGCAGAGGTCTCAAACACACCGTTGCTTCTCACTGTGGAGGTCCTGGAACTGTCGGGGACCCTGGCTGTCAACATTCCTCCTCCCCCTACTGACAGAATATGGTATAGTCTCAGTATTGCTGTCACATCAGACGTGTGTCAAAGGCGACATAGAATTGAATGAGTGGAATGAATTGTATATTGTTCTCTGGTGTTAGAATAGAATGATAAGCTCAAATGCAGTTTTATAAGCCCAGTGTCATATTTAGGCTGAATGGTGAAAAATGGCAGCCAGTTATAGTTAATTTTCCATAGGGCTTTGTTTAAATTCACCCGTTTTTTAGTTCAGGATTTACATAGAAGGAGGCACAACTGTTTCGCAGCCATGCTCAACCTCTTTTAATTCAACAAAGCAAAAGTAAAAATGGCTTTACATTCTATGTCCCCTTTAAGGTCTGTAATAAATGTTCTCCAAGTTATTTCAGATCCGTTTGTAGGACTCTAAACTCTGTCCTAACATGTTGCCATGTGCAGGTATAGTTTCCGTGCGCCTCCCCGACTAGACCTCCGCGTGCGGCCCATGCTGGGGGAGAGGGAGGTCACTTTCACACACGTCACCGAGTGGATCGAGAGGAAGCTCCAGTGTGAATTTCAGGTCAGTCTGACTCCCCTCATCTCACCAGCAACACCAAAAATTGTTGAACTTTGTCCAGAAGAATGTATCTATAGATATTTAGTTATTTATACAGCAGTTTACCTGCAAAGTTTACATTTTTATGCATTTGGTGACGCTTTTATCCAAAGCGACTTACAATGTATGCCTCACATTCACACACTAGTGGTGGCAGCTGCCATGCAAGGTG
>JASCQY010000001.1:9224915-9252582 GCA_030264315.1 Sardinella tawilis
CTTCGATGGGGGGGTCAGGCAGAGCGGGGCTCGAACCTGCAATCCTCTGGTTGCCGAACGGCACCTCTACCACCTGCGCCACCACCGCCACCACCGCCCTTTTTGGTCGGAAAAAAAGTGTATCTAAAGTCAAAGATTAATTCATATTTTGAAGACTCTTCTTTTCATGGTCTCCCCCCCCCCTTTTTTTTGTTTCTGTCACATAATCCAGAAATTCTTTGTCATGCCAAACATGGACGACATCTATTTTCCCCTCATGACTCCTGCTGTGGACAATCCTCCAGCATCCCATGACTCCACATCCCAGTACTCCCATAAGTCATCGGTGGACTTGCAGGGGAGCAGGGAGGACAGCTTCGGCTCGGAGTGAAACTGGCGGACGAGTTGTCATCTGCAGCCAGCACCTCCAGCTGAGGCACCATGTGTATGGGGAGGCTTCTCTCAAAAAGGCTTGGACCTTGATGAGCAGGTTACTGGTGTTGTCCTGCAGACACATCACATCAGTGAAGAAGTAGTGTTGGACAGAGGTGAAGAAGTGACAAAGTGTTGGACACTTAAATACCAGTTGAGTGGAGCTGAAATGGTTGTTTACTGAAGACAGCCTGACATGGCCTCCCCAAGGACTGAATCTGGTTCACTGAAATCAGTCAGGAACTGTTGTCTTGTCTTGTGTCCAATAGGGGCAGCGAAGAGCACTCTCATTCCCTGTTTTCCCCCTTGGTGTCACCAAGAAGCAGCTTGCAGTATTTTCTGCATGTCATTTTTTATTGCCTGACTAGTCAGACTGGTGTTACAGACAACATGCTAATGACATGTACTGTATAAATGTACATTCTGAGATGTGTCTTGTCAATGACTATGTTCAATAAATCATTTTCCTTTTCAGTGTTTCTGTTAGTTTGGCTAGCTAAAAGGCAACAGACTTGCACTAGAAAATGTCAACAGTACAATTGGTATTGTATGCAAGATAATTTAAATTTCTACAGATTATATATCATCAGAACAGGATAAATTGGACCTGGGATGCCTTGAAAAGGTGAAGGCCTGCTTAATATTAATGTAGCTTAGCACTCTTCCCCTCACACAAGTCACATCAACTGTTTGGTAAATAGAATGTTTATTGTTGGACTGAATGTACTCTGTTCTTTTGATGAGAGATTGCCATTGTCCTCTGCTCTCAATCCAGCTCATCAGTCAGTGTCTCAGTATGTTTTTTCAGGGCGTCTTTCTTCAGTGGACCCTGTGGAAGAGTGTTGAGAAAGGAGAGTTGAAAATCTGTAAAAGTGGATCTTATGAGACTTGATAAATGAAACAAAGTCGGTGGACAAAGGTGCTGTGTCTGTCTTACCATGAACACCCTCTTCTCCTGTGGAGTCTGGAAGCGTCCGTGGCCAAACTTAGATGTAGTGTCAATGAACTTGAGCTCAATGGCTTCCTTAGACTTGCGTGATGTGTGCACAAGCAGAGACTGAGGAAACAAATAACAGGTACAGTATGGTTAGGGTTAGGCAGGTATGGCACAATCACCTACTCTACAAGAAGTGATTTACAGCCAGGTAACAATTAAGAGAACAGAAGTGCATACAAGTGTCAGCTAAAGACCTTTAGCTAAAACTTTAAAAACACTTCGGGCATTTACAGCATTGTTGGCTGTGACATTTGATAAATAAAATGTCTCAGAACATGAGGAAGCATAGCACTATTTCATTATTTTGTAAAGTTATGTACAAATTCTTCACAAATTGGCTCTCTACAAATTCCAAATAATCATTTAGATAATGAAAATAAATCACATATCTATTGATGTGACACAGTGATGTTTGCATGGAATTGGCCCTAAAAAAAACATCCAGTATAACCCATTGCCTGAGACAAATCTATGCAACCTTCTGTAAATGGGTGCCAATCAGCAAATCTAGCACATTTTTAAATCACTCAAGCGAATCCAATAAGAAAGTATCCAAACCCAAATGAAAGGTAGTGCTGGGGGTTTTGAAACACTGAGCTAAGTAAGTTTCTAGAGCCTGACTGTAAAATGACTCAGTTTGCTGCTAGAATCAAACATGCTTCTCCTACCTTTCTGAGAGTAAGGACACGTTTTTTTGTGCCAACCACGCAGCCTTTCACCATTACAAAATCATTGTTCACTTCTCCGTAGTGTGGGAATCCACCCTAGATGAGACAAGAAGAGAGTGGAATGGAAAGGGATACATTTTTTATTTTTGCTTCTCTAGTGGATTTTAAAATCATACTAAAAAGGATTTAGATCTGTTCTGCTTCCGTTTGCTAAAATATTGAGAAAGTGCATGTTTAGCTAGTTTTCCATACAGTGTCAGTATTCAGTTAGCTTCAGTACCATTGGGGTGACAGTCTTCTGAGTGGTGTCATAATGGGTGGAGCCGTTGTTACGGATCACTTTGCCGTCCTGGACATGCACCCCTTTACCGATGCGATAAATCTACAGCAGAGGAACAAAACGAAACAGGTTGATTTGACTTAATCACTCACCGTCATGCTAGCTCACACACATATGAAAATGCACTGGTCAGGCCCACCTTCTTGTTGAGCTCTGTGCGGTGGTTGTAGCCTTTCTGGCCGGCACGGGCAATGGTGTAGCCCACGCGGGCGGGGTGCCAGGCCCCGATGCATGCCACCTTACGGAGACCCTTGTGAGTCTTCCTGGGGAGCTTCTTGGTGTGCCAGCGGCTCGTCACCCCTGGCGAGGGAGAAAACACATCCCCACCATGTCACACAGTTGTCATTCATCCACAGAGCAAGTTCGTAGAGCATATTAGTATAAGTATTCCACAGAACTGTAATATTTTTTAATGCAAAATACTAATGCAGCATTTCTGTAAGGGATTTTGCATATTCCAAGACAGTGTATGGGGTTCAACTTGGGTTTCGCACACTTTTCCTATTCCTGAAAGTGGTACCTTCAATCACAAATCCAATCCCCAAGCCAGAAGGCCACTGCTGCCCCACTACCCCCAAACAGGCAATGTGAATTGGTTTGCCTCTGATGACTCAGCATATATTTTGTGCTGTAGTCATCTTTCGCTGCATCAAGTGGCACTGTTTCCCAACCCCACCTACCTTTGAAGCCGTGACCCTTGGTGACCCCTATGACGTCGATCATCTCGTCTTGACTGAAGACGGCGGTCACTGGAACAGACTGCTCCAGCCTCTCTTTCGCCCAGTCCACCTTCTCCGCTATGGTGCCTCCATTCAGCTGGATCTCCATCAAGTGGGCCTTCTTCTGCCTGAAAGGTAGCAGGCGCATCTGCACGCACGTATACACACAAACACATCCCTGAGTGCACTGTGTACGTACGCATAATGTATTTCATAAGTACGTAGATTTGCACAACGGACAGCGTAAACTTTCACCAGCTCCAGCAGGCACATGCCCAACGATGACAACACTTTCAAATAAATGTGTTGCAGATCCAATGACTCGTGAGGACTTCTGCAGCATAGCTGTGATTGCATATGACTATAGGAGCCGGATAGTAAGTCCACCTTCATACACATGCTGGTAAACGGCCATTTACACACACCCACACACTTACAAATACACATATTGCACACATGTTTTTTCCACAATAGCCAAGTTTAGTCTTTCACAGATTTACACCACATATTATAGCTGAGATTTTGTTTCAGCTGTGCTCCTTTGATTAGGGACTTAAAGGAACATTGTTTCTCCAAGGACAAAGAAAGCTGATATATGTCTTAGAAAACGTGTGATATAAGAACACAAAACTGGGGAAACTGTGAGTGTCATTCTGTAGAAGCTAAACTCTAATGACTATTTCCCTGTCCCATCCTAACTGAAGTTTAATGTTTCTCTGGAGACCTTTGCTGAAGGACTTGCCAGAGTTTGCTAAGAAGTTTTATTTTTAAACTGCCATGCGATACCCCATCTCCATTCACACCACTGAGCTAGACGACTACGGGGTGAGGCGGGTATGAGGAAGGGGGCGTGGGGGGAGGTTGGGCGGGCAGGGAGTGCTGAGAGGGAGGCCAACTTGTGAGTTGTAATCTTTCTGCCACATGTCAGGGGAACAAGAAGAGCGTTATGGCAGTCGTCCACATAAACAGCTCATTGGAGTACCTGAGAGGCCCCCGAGGAGGAGTCATGAACCTACGGTAACCATGACGGCCACAACTTCCTGTTTTAACTACTTCTGAGCAGACTTGAATGATGCCAACAGGACCAAGCAGGCACAGGAGACACTAAAATACCAAGGGTCATGGAACAGATCACAGTTTCTCTCAAGCATGTGCCTCACAACAAGACTTCCGAGGGTCTTTCCGTCATGTCCACAAAATTTGATGTTTTTTTTTCTCAGATCTGTTTAAAATGATATAATTTGGTGCAAAATAATACAAAATTTTGAAATATTATACAACTATGTATTATTTCTAGCCTGGGAATACCCATGCTGCCTTGCGCACTCGTTCCGAACTGCTAGGCAGCCTGGAGACCATGGCCAAAATTTTCGCATGAATTTGGGAACCAATCACAGAGCTAGGATTGCTGGCAAGACAATGCGTGAACTATTGGACAAACTGAACTTCACATCCAGTACGGGAAAATGAATAGGTGGTCCCCAGACTAAATCTCACTTATGATTTAGTCTGGCATTAGCCAGGCTATATTATTTCATACACATTACACACAATCAATCAGTCTGTGTATAAGCTATTGCAAATCATTTTGCTTACTTTGGTGTAAATGAAGGTAACTACAGGTGCAATGGAGATCCAGAGGGAAACCAGTCCACAAAAAGGGAATCGCTTCAAAGGTAGTGACCACTGACCACTGACAGCTCTTCCTGACTGGTGGTAGCACTTGGTACGTTCTGCCTCCAAACCATTCATTCATTCATTCATTCATTCATTCATTCATTCATTCATTACTCCTGTCTAGTCACAGTAAATCTGTCTCTACAAGTCTGCTCATGAGGGCAATGGAGGGGCAGCAACCTTCCAACATAACTGTCATCAGCTCTACTGCGCAGGGAGAGGAGAACAAAGGCACCGATCCCACTGATTAGCCCTCACAGTTATCAGCCCACAGTGGTGCATCTGATCCCGCCAACAAGTGTCACACGCTGTCCAGGAGCTCAGTGATGTCCTGATCCAGATTTGTAAGGGGATCCCCTCTGACGCTGTCCCCCATCTCATAGTCACATGGGGGCCATACAGACCACCCAGTCACATTATGTGGTGCCATGTCATTCACCATTCTAACTTTTTGTTTACGACAAATAACTGTAGATACAGAATATACTTTCAACTTACATTTTTTGTCAATTGAGGTCCAATGTGTTTTTGGACTATTTCCTGAATTTTGAATTAGTAGTGCATATCATGATGTTCAAATATTTTTTAAATGAAACACATTTTATATAGCAATATGCTTCTACATTTTTGTCAAAAATGTACCTGGACCCTGCATATTCTTAGTTGATGAGCTGTAGATCTAATGCTGTAAATGATGGTAAATATAAATAATATTAAATATAGTTTGTGCGGCTGTACCTGGGTGTGCACTATGACGCGGATGGCAGAGCAGTACTTCTTCATCTGGTCAAAGTCCTTCTCCAGCTGCTTCTTACCAACCTCATCTTGCCATTTCTTGCTGTATTTTGTGAAAGCCTTCTTCTTGCTCTTATACCTGGAGGAGGTTAAGTCATATGATAGGGAGAAATAGGACCAATATTAATACAACTTAGCTGTTTTAAATGATCAAACGGTCAAAGAGTGACACACTATGAAATGGAATTCTGTCATGAAGGACAAACACACCAGTTTTTGTAGAATCTGCGTCGACATTCATCACTCATATGTTCAGCAAAGATCGACTTGAAGTTGCGAAGGCCCCTAATGGTGTTGATATATCCAACGATTCCCACAACCACAAGAGGAGGTGTTTCAATGATGGTGACCGCCTCCACCTCCTCACGCTTGGATTGCTCTAAGAAAAACAAGAACATCACCAAACAAAACATGCCAAAGTCTTATTTTTGGAAATCCCATTGAATGAATTTTCCTTGAACTGACTCTGTCCAATCACATGATCACGCTGGGCAAACCCACACACACCACTTGCAAATTTGAAATTTCATTGGCAGGTGCACTTGGACAAACCCATTGCAGCCCATTTTCAAACTGCCAAAGCCCAAGTATAAGTCACTTATCTACAGTAGTATAGGGGTGATTTAGAGTTTCAATCTTTAAATGGCATGCTGGTTACTCCGGTGTGATGAGAGGTCAATCACTCTTTACCAAGCCCCACATCATCATTGAAGAGGGTCTGGTTCCCAGGCTACATTCGAGTCACTGTGTACAGTTAAATTATAGATGAATATTTCCCTCAGAGTTATGCTAAACTGATGCAAGAAAATATGCCCATTTTCTTGCAGGAAGTTAAGGAATTGCATAGTCCATTCAGAGACTTTGTATCAAGAGCGAACAATAACAAAAAGTCACTTTTTGTTACCAACTAGCCCCTCCTGAATGCATGGTACGTACTCATGCCCGTGCGGTGCATCTCTCTGAGAGTATGGGTCATTCCAGCCTTGTAGCCCATGAAGGCAGTGAGGTGGACAGGCTTGCTGGGGTCATCCTTAGGCCAGGTGCGCACCTTACCCCTGTGCTTACGGCTGCGCTTACGGGGCAGGAACCCCATGTGTCCATGACGAGGAGCATGGAATTTACGATGAGACTTTAAGGGAAAAAGAAAGAAAATACATTAGTCTATAGTGATTGTGGTCATCATCTGAGCCATTTGAGCAATGATTGGGAAAGTATAGGGAGCCAGAGCAATTTATCTTTAAATAACAGAGAGAGAGAGAGAGAGAGAGATAGATAGATAGATAGATAGATAGATAGATAGATAGATAGAGATATATAGGCTAGATATACAGCATATAGGATACTATTTTCTATTTCCATTCAGAGCTTAGAGCAGAGCACTCATGAGCTAGGTCTGCGCTATATGTATCCTGCATGTGTAAATCTGACCATGACTCAAGAGCAAAATGTCAAGAAACCATAGAGCCACTCTTTCCTTTGACACAGTGCCCGTCTTAAAACTTCAACAACCTTCCATTTAGCAAGCATGAGACTGAGATGTAGCCTATTCTTACTTTATTCAAATTTCTGAGGTGAAAAAACAACATAGTGGCTTAGTGTGTTATGCCCCACTATTTTGAAATACAGTCCATCAAGAAAATGGAGTAAATTATTTATAAAAAAGTAGGCATTGTGTGATGATAGCAAAACCTGTTAAGCATCCAAATATTTCATCGGCTGAGCCCTCATTGTTGTTTGTCTTACATTGTGTTTAGTCATGAAACATATCATACATATATTAACTTTAACATTTCTTGAGCATAATTTAATGTCAACATTTCATCTATCCTATTTCACAGTCTGAACCAAGTGTTTTATTCAAATGCAGGTTTTCCTCTTTACCCAGTGAGAGAAACGAATCGTCAGATCCATGAGGACCCATGCCACGAGGTACACACATGCACAGACCATAACCCCTATCAAATCAGAAGTCCCCCTGGCTATGAGGCAGTTCTTGTAGATTGCTTTTTAAAAGGTAAATGTAAAGTAACACAAGGGCACACAGATATATATATATATATATGCACACACTGTGATACTCTAAACTCTGAGAGGTGATAATGATTTATCTGCGTGTCCCTATAGGTAAGGAAGGAGAGGAAAAGTCAGAAGAACGACTAACCATGGTTGTGCACGCTTTCCCGGGTGAGGTGCAAAGAGGCAGGAGCAAGTGGAGAACTGAGAGTCATGCCTAAGATGATGTGCACTTAATCTGGTTGTTGGCACAGTCAAGGAGTGGTGTTACTTTTCAAACAACCTTCATGGTGCCAAATTATGATGGTAGCCTACTAAGTTTGGGGAGGAGTAGGAGTTACTCGGCCTACTCTTCTAAAACAAAAAATGTTAAGAAAATGTTCAAAAAAGGTTCAGGGAACTGCAGCACTTTTGAGGAAATGTAATAATATGTTTTTTTTTTTTTTTTTTTTTTAAAGACAATTATCTAAAACCTGAAGTGTTCATGGATGACACATTGTTTTGTTTGTTTGTTTGGTAGGTTGGTTTGGTTTTGTTTTGTTTTTTATTATTTATTTTACTGATGTCCCTCAGACATGAGGATCAGGGGATTCAGAATAAATCACTTTAAACTTTATTCATAATTGTGTAATCTATGGCCTAAATATCTCACAGGGCAATATACAGTACCAGCTATGGCAAAATGTCTGTTAAGTAGGATACCTAAAGCTATAACAATGATCATAGAAGCATTTTCTATTTAGCAATTAGACAAAATCCAACTGAATTAGGCCTACTCTATGCATTGCTCCACTTAACCAGAAGAAGGTAGGGTAACGTCTGTTTTAAGATCCACTGACAGATCCAGTCTGCATGGAGAATTGTTAGGCCAACAGAGACACCTCATGGAGAAAAATCAAATCACTACCTTTAAAGCATTAACCTCTGACCTTTGACCTTTTGCATGGAAATTTGTGTTCTTTTGTTTTAAATAAATTGAATCACGTGTTGTTATAATTTCCCATTCCATGTCGTGTGTCTAAAATACGAAAATGTGCTTCGTTGTGCGATGACCTTTCACAGGCACTACGTCTCGTGGTCGTCCATATTGTTTACTGTACGCAAGCGCACACTGAGGGGGTTAGTAGTGTTGAGGTCGAAGTAAATGAAGTGATATTTCGTGTAAGAAATGCCGCAAGACTACGAGAAAGATGCATACCCAGAGCCTCCTAAACGGACACCGGTTTCCGAGAAGGAGACCGCCCTTCCTAATCCAGCTCTGATTGCCTCTAAACTGTTCTATTATTCTGTGGACTATCCTGTCACCAAGTTTAGAGGTAGGTTAACATCAGCTAGCCAGCTAGGGGGTAGGTTAGCTAAGGTGAACGATAGCTAGCTCCCTAAACACCGGTGAATAACTGGCTAATGGTCTGAGAACCAGTTACTTATGGTGATGAGCAATGTCTTAGTTATCGACAAACAGTTTGTTGTGTAGATGACAATTTATTGCCTCCAGCGACTATCAGGCAAGGGTCGCATGACAGCTAGCTGCTAGCCGAATTGCATGGTTGCTAGCAGCACATATTGTCAAGATCACAGGCTAATGTTAACGTTATGGAGTTAGCTATCGCTGTGTATTAATGCTGTTAGACCACTCTGACCAACCTTCACTGAAATTACCTTATTAGAAAGTTCAGCAGACAGATCACCAACATAACTTACACGTCTTGGGTTTAGGATGTGTGGTCGTGATGTTAACGTCGCTGAACGTTAAGTTAGATTTGGAATGGAGAGGTGTACATCTGACGAGGCTAAATGTCTGCTTTCTTTTTTGAATGTGCCGATTTCTAGAAATCATAGATGGCATTCGGGGTCAGAACAAGTACTACTACTATCACCAAAACTTCCGACGTGTGCCAGATCTGACTGAATGTGTGGAGGGTGACTATGTGTGCTACTATGAGGCGGAGATGCAGTGGAGGAGAGACTAGTAAGTGACCAGAATTTCTGCATCCTGCACCTTCCAGGTGCCTGCCTTGATATTTTGATATGGGGTTAACTCCAGTTCTAACTGGAATGTTTAACTTACCTTTTGACTTTCAGTAAGGTTGATCAGGAGATCCTGAAAATAATACAGGAGCGCCTCCGCGCATGCCAACAACGAGAGGGTCACAGCTACGTGCAAAACTGCGGGAAGGAGGTACAGCAGTTCAACGAAGTCTCCAAGGCCTTCAACTCTCGTTGTATGTATTTCATCCCCTATGTTTTCTACATACGTACAGTAAGCATTCTGTGTGTGTTAGAGATGTAGGTCCTTCTGTGCACCTTGGTCTCAACTTGTTTGTGCTCTTTTGACGTTGCAGATGGAGACCTGGGAGCCCACGCGAATAGCCGCAGGTGTCTGATGAAGCAGAAGCAAAGGATGCTTGAACAGAAAGCCTGAAGGCTCTGAAACCTAACCGTTTATCTATTTTGTGTCTGCCCGATACGTGTACGTAATTGTAAGATAAATAAATTTATGTAAAAACATGTCTTGTATTTTCAAATGAAGATGCTGTGAAAAGACATTAGGAACGAGGGGAAAGACAAGTCCAGACATGTCATGTTTTATAATTACTGTCCAAGTTAACGGTGCCCTGTGAGACGTTGCTTGATTCTTAGCGCAATTTCATTTTTGTCTCCAAGGTTAGGCATCTCACCTTGATCAGGTTGCTGCCTGCCCCCTGAATACTTTGTGAAAAAGTCCCTCTCTGGAGACAACACGAGCTGTAAAAGTCAAACACACTAGGGGCGCAGGCTGTGCACCAAAACAACCCACCAAACACCAAGATGGTTTTGGGAAGGATGGGGGGGGGCAGTGAATAAAGTTGATTTAGATTGAATTTGAGTAGCATTTTGTTTGTTTCTGTCGGTGTTTACGTGGAATATCAACAGAACTGGCATCATGCAGGATTTCAGTTCACCTTTAAGGGTGGACATTTACAAATTAATGGCTCGTTTTGCAATTCTAGTATCGTTCCTGTGTTGTATGCACAAATTCGCAAAATGTAGTGTGCGACCTGGCTCTAAGTGCTTCCCCAAACTCATGCCCAAAATGCGGAGCAACATCGGTAGGCTAAGCGCATAATGGGAACACAAGACCATCAGGCCTACCGCTTAATATCAATGTATACAAGAGGGAGCATCCAAATAGGGTTCAGGTACAGCCTGTTTGACATGGAAGAACCACCAGGTGCTTTAAACTCTAAATTCAGTTAAAGGGGTTATGGAATCCTGTTTTTTGATCAGGGACTTTAAACTTACAGTAGGAACCCTGAAAATCCTTAGCAAGAAAAGCCTGGACCCATTTTTAAGAATACCTGCCCCCCAACCACTTATTCAGCAAGGCTGAGTTAATTAACTAAATAATTTTAAGACATTACAATTAACTCTTTAAGTATAGCTTAGTATTGCAACTTGATCCTAGGGTACCTAGGTTAGACAGGGTTCCCACTCTTTTCACTGACAAAATTTCTAAACTTTTCCATTACTTTCATGACCTTAAGGCACCCTAAATGTGCAGAGTTTAGTATACTTTTAGGGCTAAATGTGAGATGCTAACCCTTCCCTTCTCACCTTATGGTATGGTATCAGTTTTAAATATTCATAATACTGTCAATGGTGGTAGAGACAACATCCCTGTCATGGGTCACAATCATGCTGGAGCGGCTAGTGCACACGCTCTGAAATATGGTAATCATAACAGCAAACAGAACATTATAGCGGCGTTAAAGACAAACTAAAATTCCATAACATCTAAAACTCTGCGCATTTGCAAAAATCCACGAACTTTCCAGGCTTGGAAAATTACATTTTCAATTTCCATGACTTTTCCAGGATTTCCATGACCGTGGGAGCCCTGTACAGATTAACTCCAAATGTGTACCATGCATTTACTCTTTGTAGTCAACATTGTAATTTAACCTAAATACACACAAGTTATTCAGTAACTTTTTTTCTACTTAGATTTAAAACAAATGACAAACAAAATCTTTTTTTTTTTTAACATTTTACTTTCATCCACCATACAAAACTTTATGAGGCTGCCTGGAGAGCCTTCTGAACAGCAACCCTTGAGTGGGTCTTTGCCAGATGATCCGTGAACTCCTGTAAATAACAGAAACGAATTAGAACAAGAAACTGAAAAACCTTGTGGACAAATACTACTCAAACTTAAAACCGTTTTACCAACCTGGTAAGGAGACTTTGTGAACACTGTTTCCTTCCAGAGATCAGGGGTCAGGTAGCTGTAGGTCTTGGAGATGGCATCAAATGTTGCCTTGGCTATAAATGAAACAGTCAACACCATAAATTAATGCAATTAAAGACCAAAAAAAAAAACATTACTCAATCATGGCAAAAGACTGTTGAGGTACACTTCAGGAACAGGAAAGCCACAGGACTGGCGTCCCTGCCGTGCATTATGGCACTCATTGCTTTCTCTCCCCTGAAACACAGCCAGTGCCACAGAAGGGCACCGCTGACCAGAGAGGGAGAGGCCCATCATTTTTTGCTCATGAGGCAAACGGCTGCCCTCTCCATGCAGAGAAGGGAGGAGCATTTTACTCACCAAAGTTGCCCAGGGTGGCAGTGCAGCCTCTGGCAGAGGTGTAGCAGTCATCAATACCAGCCATCATGAGCAGCTTCTTGGGGACAGGAGCAGACACGATACCAGTACCACGGGGGGCGGGGATCAGACGCACAAGGACTGAGCCGCAACGACCAGTCACCTGGAAAGTAGAAGGGGGGGAAATGTTGAGAAAAAGCTGCACGTTCAAAATCATAACAGATTCTTGACTGCCCAAACCACAATTTTGGCAGTGCAACAGCAAGTTTAACAAAGAGGGGGAAATGACAAACAAACTACTCTAAAATGCACCAGCAACAATAAAACAAAAACAAGACAGAAAGACACTGACGCAACACTTAATTTGACACATTCCTTACCTTGCAGGGCACAGTATGGGGCTTTCCAATCTTGTTACCCCAATAGCCTCTCCTTACAGGGACGATGGACAGCTTTGCCAAAATGATGGCACCACGGATAGCAGTTGCCACCTCTTTGGAGCACTTCACTCCCAGGCCAACATGGCCATTGTAGTCACCAATGGCAACAAAGGCCTAAAATTAACAATTTAATTAATGTCTTACACCTTTTTATGACCAAGTTGCAATTGCAATACATTTTTTCACTAGCATTCCAAAGCTTACTGTAACTAGCACAAAAGGACTGTATATCCAATCATTACCAATCAGTCAAAGGTTGAACACAATTGTCCAAGATGATACTACAATACGCAATCATAAGATGACAATGGGTTTCCTGCATCATTGCAAAGTTTACCTTGAACCTGGTACGCTGTCCGGCCCTGGTCTGCTTCTGCACAGGCATGATCTTCAGGACCTCATCCTTCAGAGCAGACCCCAGGAAGAAGTCAATGATTTCAGACTCCTTGATGGGAAGGGAGTACAGGTAGATCTCCTCCAGGGACTTGATCTTCATGTCCTTGACAAGGCGACCGAGCTTGGTCACTGGCACCCACTGCAGAAGCAAACCCAGCCATCTCAGTATACTGTACAGTACTCCACTAAGACGACATGATGCCGACACATTGTATAATGTTCTGGAATAGCATAACTCGGGGACAAGAAAGTTGTTTAGACTAGGCCATTCGACTCAGAGCACACATTTCAGATTTACGTACCTCCTTGTCCTCGGACTTGCCACCCCTGGCTCCACGACCACGTCCGCGGCCTCTGCCGCGTCCACGGCCGCGACCCCGGCCCCCGGTGCCGAAACCTCCGCGAAAACCTCCTCTACCACCGGCGTCGTCCGCCATTTGCTAGAGAAACAAAATAAATTTTAAAAAGCTGGCCTTGAGAAATGCATCACAACAAAAGCACAGCAATGTGCTGTGTAAAGGTTCATTCAGAACAGCGTGGGTTTTCAGCAGAGACGATTAGCTACCAGAAGCTAAGTTCCTGTTAGCGGGAACGTTAACTTAGACCCAATGTTAATTATGGGAACT
Organism: Sardinella tawilis; assembly: GCA_030264315.1. Lineage (NCBI taxonomy): Eukaryota > Metazoa > Chordata > Actinopteri > Clupeiformes > Clupeidae > Sardinella > Sardinella tawilis. The sequence continues at coordinate 9,238,583 of JASCQY010000001.1, forward strand.
CAGATCACGGTACGCCGTAATATATACATCAACCAAATTCACCTAGCACAGACATGTAAAAACAAACCGTCAAATCATTCATATAATGTTGAGGCAGCGAAGAGGAATAACATTAGAGACATTGGCTACCGCCATTTTCAATGGTCATCAGCCAAAAGGCTTTATAAAAGACTCTGTGACCATCATTGCTTAAATATCACAGGCAATATCAATGCTAATGTCACACTTACAGAAAACTTCTATGATTACGATTCTAAACACAACGATTACTTGGATAATAACTAGATTTTTCCCAAGGCAAAAATGCACCACTTACGTGATGTCTGTTAGCAGGAAGAAGAAGGCCTGACGTAGGTTCCGGTAGGGTTTATAGCTCTGTAACCATCGCGATATTTCGATCTTTTCCTAGGGATGCTGTCTTTGCCACCACCCTATGGCCACCAACAGAGAATGATCGACTGCCACTTCTACTGTCTATGGTACCACTGTTTATGCATCAAACCGACACCTGACCTTAGTAAAAGTAAAGTCTCATAAAAGCCCTCCATTAAAGTCAAAGGATTGTCTTTTAAATGAATCAAAAAGATACAGCTAATTTCTATGTTAGAAAAAAGACCAAATTGGACATTGATGAGAATTGTAGATCTACCTTAGGCCTATGTCAGATCTGTCCAGAAAGTGTTGTAGTCTAGGCTACACTTCTGTCCCTTTGTGAATAACCTATGGCTGGATTCTGGCCTTCCAGAATGTAACACAAAGGTACATTGTTGTCCTTTTTTCATTCCAGTGCTTCCTTAATGATTCCTTAATGATGATTTCTTACTGTATTATACATAGCCCTAATGTTTTTATATATTTATTTGTTTGTTTGTTTATTTAATTAAAATATATGATATAAATACATTATGTCCATGGTGTTCAAGTGAGAAAGTAACCTACAGGGCAAAATTACATGACGTGCATAGGGTATTAAACTTTACATTACACATTACAGTGGTCATAATTAAATACATCTTGTATAATTTTATTTAATCTTATTTGTTATAACAGCAATGAAAAGTTTCTCCCAGGACTCAGCCACTCCAGCTTAACAAATATCCACCTTTTCTGAGTTTTGGGGACAGCTTGTATCCCAAAATATGACAATTCAACACACAACACACAATTTCCATGCTGTGTAGCTCTATCTTTGTCATAATGGTCATATTGCAGTGTTGCACCTCTCATATTGTCTAGTTTATAGAGAAGAATTTCATAGCAATTGCCTACATTGTACTTCTGACAATGAAAACTTTGAATCCAAATACTTTTCTGCAAATTGCCAAATCAAAGTCCATTTCTTTCGTATAGTTCACACCGGACGGGGACCGAGGGTGGGTCAGGGTCAGAAGCCGCTGCAGCTGATGAGGCTCCTCTCACTGCCATTGTTCTCCTCCTCCTCCTCCTTCTGCTCATCCATCACCTCCAGGCTCTCGCAGATCAGAGCGATCTGCTCCTTCATGTGGACCATGGCCTTCTGCATGCGCCGCATCTTCTTCTGGAGTGCAATGGCAACGGCGCGGTGGCTCTGACGCTCCTTCTCGTGCTGCAAACGCAGCTGTTGGTAGCAGTTGTGCTGTGCCCTTGTGCCCTGACTGAGCAGCACTCCACAGCCCATCTGGCAGGGCTGACTCCAATGCTCACAGTGGCGAGCGTGGGTCTCCAGGTCACGCCGCAACAGTTGGGCACGGCACCCACGGTACGGGCACCCCACCAGCTCAAACACGCAGCCCAGGCTGTGGCAGTATTGCTCGGCCAATGGAAAAGTGGCACGGCAACCACGGATCTCATTCTTGCACTGTAAGATTGAGAACGGAAGAGTGGTGAGGGGAAGTATACAATCTGTGATAGTCTTCTGATCACTGCAATCAAAAATCATTCACTTTTATCACTTCAACCTACAGTACAATTTTCTTCCACAATGACTTGCCTTAATCCTCATACGCCCAATTGACTTGCTCAACTTGTACATAACTAATATTAAGTTATGATTGATTGGTTTTCGACAACAAGGACATGTCTCCTGCCTGAAAAAAACACAGCATCCAAATATTGCAAATCAAGTTTATAAGTGCATTGTACACATAACATAACATAACATAACATAACAAGTACTGTACTTGGATTACAGAATGACACAGCACCTTTTCAGCCATTGTAATATGCATTTTTTGCAGAAGATGTGATGGCAAGGTGCCCGCACTGGACATCTAAGAACACCTTGACAGATGGTACAAATCAGGTCCGGGTCTGGAGGCTCAACAAAGCAGTCCACATCATAACCTCCATTCTCAAGGCAAAGCTCTTGGTTAGCCTGGGTAAAGAACATTATTACCAATATTTTGGTATTATATTACACAGTATTAGATTTATTAAAAAAAAAAAAAAAAAAAAAACATTGTATGTGCACATGTTTAAAACCAAGCTGAGGTCCAGCTACCTGGGCTTTTCTAGAACAACATGACAGAAAAAAAAATCAATCCAAAGAAGACTGAGTTATTATTTTCATTTCAGTGTAAACTTGACATGTTTTGAATTTGTTATTCAGTTGTAAATTATCTGCACATTTTAAGTCACAATACACTTTTTACAACAAAAAGTCAAAATAAAAACCACAAGCTAAGGGAACAAATAGTGTCCTCTTAGGTGAGGCTTGGCTTAAAGCAAGACACCAAACACCAAACCAACATTTCATCGTGTTATTGACAACCTGTAATAACAACAAAAAAGAAAATCAACATTTAGTTGAACGTTTTTTGAGTTGAAAGGTGTTTACCATTTTTGTCAACGTTGTTGTCCATGAATGACCCTCACGTGCACTGTCCAAACAGGGAGAGCCCCTATCAATAGGTCATGGGTGGGGCGATATACCATGCGCAGTCGTTCACATCACACAACAGTGACGCGCACAGGGGGTCTCTTCATGATGACTGCCACTACAAACGGGCGCGGTCCATCCAAGTGATAGGTTCTAGGCTACTTGTTTTGAAAATTATGCCCACCCAAGTAAGCTACTCAGAGATAAAAAGTCCTCTTACTATAGGCTAAGAGTTATCAAAGTAGCCTAGCCAACTGCAAGTTTTTGTTTTTTGTTTGTTGTTTCTTTCTTTCTTCTTCTTTTTTTTTTTGCTGATGACTAATGCTCTTTAATTTCCTCAGTTAACAGTAGGTCTACATTTTAATCAGTACAATGTTTGAAACAGGTAAATTGTCGTCGATTCCTCTTCATCTTCATTTCCATGTAGACCTAAGGTGCTTTAGAATCTACTCTACACGTGGACTAGTAGTAGTAGTGAAGCGCAAAGAGCGCAAGCACGGTGACGGTGTTTCTATGGTGATAATAACCAAACAGACTCATCCAGAAAGCAGCAACACAGCTGAATTTGTAGAAGGTGCTCTTGTACACCATCACTATGTCCAAAGATACTGAATAACACTTTTTTATCAACCGTCTCTGCTATGTCTATGCCATACAAGTACTATGACTTGTCTGCTTATTCACGCTTTATGATGTACTAGGCCTACGACAAATTAAGGAATTGTTTAAGAGAATCATTTCTTCGGCTGCAGTGTGGACCCAGTGAACAGTGATAGTTTAGGGGGTAAAAATCATCGTTTCAAAATGACGATTGGTAACCGACGGATACGAAGCGCAGAACTATCCAGCACTGGAATCGGCCACCAGCACTGGAATCCGCCACATCTCCATACCAGCAGATTGAAAGTAGGCTATGTGTTCTGTCACGTCTTAACCCTTAGATGCATAAGTGGGTCAAAAATGACTCCAGTGGATGTTTGCCATTGAAAATTTTTAGCATTCAATTTCCATGTATTCCTCAAGTGGGTTGTCTTTGACATTAGGCCATTTGGATTTGTATGTATTTTTTATATTTTTCAAGTAATTGCATTTTTTGTATCAATACCTCACTTCTGCATAGGCAGGGTCAAAAATGACCCCAATCATGTTTTATGGAATATCAAAGGTTAATCCTAGGAACCTTTTATTTTTTCAACTGTGATTACCAGTCCACTACAAGATAATTAATAAATGGTTGGAATATTTTTGCAAAAATATATTATTCCTTAAAAAATATACACCAAAAAAGCCCTCCACAATACCATAGTAAATGAATGGGAGTCAATGGGAAACGCATGTTGCGCCTTAGAAGGCCAGTGATGTAAAATGCTTTGTACTCAAGTAAAAAGGAAAAAAAGGATTTACAATCTTTAAATGATGAATTGATGAATTCATGGAGTCATGAATGCATAAATTCATTAATGGCAAAGATATTGAAGATACAGTATGAAATAATCCAGGTCGTTTGTCACCCATTTTATACAGTAAAGGATATACAGTATATAAAGTGACATAAACTTATGAATGATCATGCCAAACATTATTTTTTTTGTCTTTTGTTGACCAAAATATAATAGAAAACATAATATTTGACAAAAAAAAATACAAATTTTAGAATACATTAATTCTTATTGGGGTCATTTTTGACCCCAGTCATGCAGATACGTTGATTTGGTTGGTCATGCATCTAAGGGTTAAGCAGCCTAACACTTGTCCTGTCCAAAATGGTACAATGGCGCTGGTCTGGTCTTCTCTGTTGATGTTTTTTTTCTTTTTGTTGTTGACAGTGGAATTGCAGCCTAATTCCTAATCCAGGTCTAAAATAGCCTTCCCTAGATCTTTATGCTGCAAGGAAAATAGGCTCAAGAAAAGGGTCAAACTGATCAATTATATAGCCTAGCCTATCTTTCACATAATTCTGTTTTGGCTTACTATTGATTTAAAACTTAATATTGGTAGCCGAGAAAGAAAACAAAATACACCTGTCCAAGGTCATGATGGTCATTTTCTGCCCCTTCACCAGAAGAGCCAGCCGCCTCTTTCACTCTACTGCAGGTCCCACATCTCAGAGGCCTCCTGCACATCCACCTCACATAAGGAGCACAACAGGAAGCCACTGACTGGGTCACTGGCAGACGCCAAGTACCCCTTGGCTCCACCACACTGGAGGGCTCACACAATGACCGATTTAAACAGGAGGGTAAGACATGAGTTGCTTCTACAATGTAGCAGAAATCTTCTCTCAGATTGTAGTTAGCCTCAGGTGTAGACATGAAACCTTTTCTTTGAAGTGTTAAAGGAACCGTATGTATGAAATAAATGTACATTAATCATAAAAATGGCCCTGAGGCTGCTTGGCCATACTGAATGAATTTTTTTCTGCAGCATCACAGGAAGTATGGCTAATGCTCTGCATTATTTTGGCCACAAACCAGAGGATACTTAAGTCATATGAGGATGAATCAAAACTTATTCTGTCCCGTCATCAGATTAGAAGTATAAATAGAGAGTGTTTTTTGTGTCCCCTGTTTTATCAGCAATATGTTTTGAATTATTTTCCTTGTAGATTGAGGATTGCTGGGCTTTGCGGATGCTTCCCCGCCCAGTCAGTGAAACACGGGACAACTACAGGGGTCAGCCAGCACACATCAGTCCCCCTACAGCGCGCTATGAGTTATTGGTGAGGCAGGGAGTTGATCCGCTCCCATCATTATTGCTTTGTCAGTTTCCAAAAACCACACCACCACACTGGTTTGAGTTAAATTTCTCCTTTATTTGTTTAATTACTTACAGAGCTTTCTTATAGGAAATTTCCAGTGTATTCATAATATACTGTATATTGCATGGGCTCAATCCATTTCTGCACATCTACTGTTCTGATTTTCTATCTGTTCTTAAAAATTCTACAGAAGTCATACGGAAAGCTTGCTGCAGAGCAGATCATGGTCCCTCCTGTGAGTACTTCTCACCGAGACTTCAGGCTCTTTGACAGGTAAAAGGCTCCATCATTATAAGCAATGTCGCAAGGATATAGCAATGTAGATAACCACCAGAGGGCAGCACTTGTATGAAAAATGTAATGTGTGAAGCCATACCAGTTTAGTTCCACTTGGAGGCACCAGCTGACATCAATACAGAGACTGATGCTTGAAAAGGTAGTATGTCTTGCTTTGCTTTTGTTTATTTGTTCCCTGTTGATAAAATATTCTACAGTGTTTTTCATGTAAAAGATTACTGAAATGTGTAGAAAATCTTGATTGAAGATTTGGTTGTTCCATGTAAAAAAAAAAAAAAAAAAAAAAAAAACATGATGATTTTTCATATTCACCTTTTTTGTGGCAGGCAAAGAAAACACAGGGGCAGATCATACCAAAGTAACTTTTTGGTCAAGCATATAATTAGGGTTAGCTGTCACGCAATATTCATCATAAATCAATGAGAATGTGGGCTAGGCCTATATTGCACATCCTTTCAAAGGCACATACACATAATCCCATACCCTCACTACAGACACAAACAACCACACACACACACACACACACACACACTTACCCTACACAGTTGCACTCGTCAGTAATTGTGGGCAGGAGATTGCTGACCTCTGTCCAAATAATTAGTGTAAAGCGACCGTGTGGAGCCTCTCCTGTTTGCATCTGAGGAGAGGGAAGTGGCCAGCACCTGGCAGATATATGGTGCTGGTAAAAGAGGAAGAAGTGCATCCCTCAAATGGCTTACAAACTGAGCAATGCTGAGTAAATGACTAGTATGGTAATAAAGAGCGAAAAGCTAATGGACTTGTGAAAGAGCACCTAAATGCTGACCTCTCTCTCTTTCTCTTTCTCACTCGCTCTCTCTCTCACACACACTCTCTCTCTCTCTCTCTCTCTCTTTTGCTCACTCTTGCTCTCCCAAGCTCTGAACTGCACTCATCATACACTGGTCAGGGGAAACCACTCCCTGATGGACTGACGAAGAGCTCGGCCCTCGGCCACAGGCCTGCCCATAAAGCCACGACCACCACCTCGTGTTACCCACGGCTGCCGCGGCGTTCTGTGCCAGTGCCCCACAGGGCCTACACCTCGGAGTACAGGCACAGCTTCACTGCTCTTGCTGCGTCTCGCGCCCTGTCACACCACATCCAGCCCCAGCACGTGAGCACCTACCAGGCCTAAAAATATACACAACAGTCCAAAAATATACTTATGGAAACTTTTTTTGTTTTGCATCTGCTTTGTTGTCCTTCAGTATTCAAACTGTGACTGAGAGAGTATTAATGGTATGTAAATTCAATTATTAAAAGGAGTATTTGAAATGCAGTAATCAAGATTGAATTATTGATGTGTCTGTCGTGGCTTCAAATGTGAGTGTGTGTCTATGCAGTTGGGCATTTTTGTGTGGATGGCTGGCCACAAGTGTGTACATGTTGAGCTGAGAGTGTCTGCACAATATGGCCCTCAGAGGTTCTGGGAGCAGTGAAACGCCAGGACTTGGAGAGATCTGGAGGATGGGTGAGGCGGGAAGAGAAAATACTGCTGAGCAAGCAGTCTCACACAGAGAGATGAGTGAGATGGTGCACATATACACACACACACAAAGCCTACAAGAGATGGTCCACACACACACAACACACTGTGAACAGACACAAAGGCAGTGGCAGTTGGTGGCTAAAAATATTGATGATGTAAGCACCCCTCCACCCCTCACATCACCCATTTCTCCGCAAATACCTTTTTGTGTGGAATGCAGCTGCATTGGTGGTGGTTTCCTTTATAGGGTTTGTATATATAAACTGCAACTGGTGTAACTATAACAAGTGTGAATGTAAATGAAGACATTATTCAGTTTTGTCGTTACATTTCTTATGTTCATGTTCATGTCCAGTCCAAACACAAACAAAAGCCAAGCATGAGACATTGCTTACAACTGATGCATTGAAGACCATATGGCAAGGCATCTGCAACTTCTGCTTGAAGCCAGGACTGCCATAACAGTTGCGCTGCATGTTTGTCCAGCAAGTTCATATTGGCTTTTATGTAATATTTGCATTTGCAAATTTAACAACCATTTCTGCATCTTTGCCTTGGTTCTACCACCCCCTGAGTTATTTCTGTATAAGCTCCAGTCAAAGGCACATTGTGTACCCTGAAAATACAATGGGTGATTTCAGCTAAATAGAAGACTAAGTGCAAAGCAGGCCTGTCAAATATCAGAGTTTGTCTTCAACCTTGCCCCTTAGAAACACTGACCAGCCAGAATAACTTCACACAGATCTGTCTTTTAACAAGGTAGCCCAGATAGCCTATTACTATACAGGATTTTACTATTCAACTTCTTTTGCTATTCTTATCGGTGACTTACGTATAATTTTATTTTGCTCTACACACATGTGAAATACTAGCTAAGCTTATTCCCGTCTATATGTCCAGAACTAATTTTGTAATATTATCAGGCCAAGATCAAAAATATCAGGTTTAAAATGTGGCACTAACATAGAAAGAGATGTATCAGGTAAAGACATCAAAGACTGATGTGGGCCAGGGATACAGATTAAAAGTGGCAGAGAGAAAGATACTGATGAGGAGGCAAGACAGGAAAGATGGGCAAACAAAGAGAAACTGACAGTCGAAGGTTTCTTGGCAGCATCCCGCAAATTAGCCTCTGAATCCACCAGACTCCTGCCCTCCGCCCTGTTTCGCTCTCTTCCGCCCACCTGTTCTCTCCACTCCTCCTCCTTTCCCCTCTAGCTACGGGCCAGACGGAGAGAGAGAGAGAGAGAGAGCGAGCAGTGGGCTTGACTGAGGGAGAAAAAAAGAGAAGGCATATTGAGGAGACAGGAAAATAGTAATGCTGCATGGCATGAGGGTTTATTTTGAGATGAAGCCAAGTCACAGATCATGTAGCCTACTCAGCAATATTCCCAAGATGAGGAGGGTGTCTGATAGCACTTGTATGATTGTCTGTTGCCTATAGAATCCAGGAATTAATTCCCCACAGGATTCCCCTCACGCACACATGTTCTTTGAATCTTTTAAATAACTTAATATTCAATGAGTTTGAAAGTATTTAGCAAAACTAGGCCTATATTACACTGTGGCATTGGAGTTTGATGATATCATCCATTCCAGATAGTGAACAAAACGACTGAAAAAAATATATATATATTTCATCAGATCCACCATGTTATAGGTGCAACACATTCCAAGCACGAAATGGCAATAGCATTCTCCCCGCCTTAAATGATGAATGCTTGGGCAATTTCTGGCAGAGTCTTCCCTGAATTTCCGAATCTCACCCTGGGTGGGCATGCGACATGCTGTAGCCTGTGTCCCTGTCAAACTACGCCTGGCCCTAGCATGCATGCTTGAAAATTAGGTGAATTCTGTCGTTCACAAATGTGGAAAGAATGCAGTGGGGGAATCCCACCCCATGCGCGGGTGATTCCCTCAACCAGAAGCCTCAAACATTAGTGCAATCTATGCAAACCTTCGAAGGAACTCCCTCATGCAAACAGAAAAATGAATACTGAACACTGAACACAGCCCAACACGCCTGCAATACCGAGGGACTGAGACTGGGCGCCTGCTGACGTTAACTGGGGCGTGATGGTTCAGGGGACGCCAGGGATCACCTATCCCTTTAAAGCGAGCAAGAGGGAGGGACGCGAGTGAGGAGATAGAAAGCGGGGATGCAGACGATTGTGTTAGGCTACTCGATGGACCCATGTCGCGTGGAGATGTCAGTTTACTAGTGTAGATTCAGGCAGAGGGGAAACTAAACAGCTTAATGATAAAATTTGTACAAAATTTTTGAAATCTCTAATAGACCTACCTTGTCATAAGAGCTCAGCTTGGTCGACTTAAACGCTGTGAACACTTTTGTGCCTATGGCAATTGCCCACAGTCTGACTAATTTACTCGTTTAGCCAGCGACTGGACTACGACCTCAGGAGGGAAAACAGGCAAAAAGAATGCGTTTGTATGTTAGGCGACAGCTTTTAGCAAAAAGGGGTGTGGGCTGCGTGCCAGTGAAGAGAGTAGGGCACAAATGAGAGAGGTATCCTCGTTCATTCCACTAGGCTGGCTCGTGCAAAAAATGGGGTACCAGAATTAATACAAAACAGGGGTAAGATGCGATAGACGGATCCATAGGGCACAAGACTGAAAGAAAAATAGAGCAGTGTTCAGGTAAAAAGGAAGTGTAGAAATAAGTTGCCTATTAGCCTATCAGGGAAAAACGTGCATTTATTAAGGAGACACCAGCAAAAAAAGACGCACTAGGATTGTCTGGTAGACTTACGTTGCTATTAAATCGTTTTTGTTGCCTTTGTGGAAGAAATTATCTCTCCAAAGAATCAGCTATTATTGGTGATCTGTGCAGTGCACAGTGCAGTACATCGATCTCCACTGAAACAAGAAGATAAGGTGGAAAGACTGCCTTGTAAATTAACTAAGAATCTACGTAATAACTTGAGTGTTAATGTGTGTGTGTTTGAAAACACGCACACTTTGCATACACGGGCCCAACCAGACCCAAAGCGAGTAAGTACCGCAATAGGTGTTTTGTGGTCGTGTTTGTGCTGTGCAGTGGTCCGTTGTGTTCGTACGTGTATGAAAATGAATAAGTTCGTATTTTTAATCACATTGATGTGTTCAGTGTGTATCAAAAGTACTTGCCTTGCTCAACAAGTAGACGACGTACATCCACTCTATCTGTGTACATTCATTAGCGCAGAATACAGGGAGTCCTCACCACGTCTACATTGGACAAAAACAGTAAAACAGGTAGCCTATTATGACAGTGTGTTCTTTGAGTTATATTTCAAGGGCCTCACTGGCCATAACCACTAACTAAAATGCTAATATCCCAAATAGATATTAGATATATAGCATCCTTCAGGCTATAAGAAATGGAACGTGAATTAATTTAATAGAGATCATTCTTTTGCTTTGTTTCATTCTCATCCTTTTGGGAAGAGCAATGAATCCACTACTGTTCTTGTAAGGACCCACAGTTTACCCTTCTTCTTTTTTTGAAGGACACAGTGACCTCATTTTTGGTCTGAATTCAATTCTGACATCAGTTCCTGTTTTTTTACTCTCATTTCTTCATGTCTTTTTGAAGTTTGAGAAATAAATGTGCTTAGGAAGTCTTTAATTTTGAGTTCTGGATTTTTAAAATGATTTCTTTGCTCATCATCCATCTCATGCATTTTTGTCTGCAATTTTTTAAACCTCTTTTCTAAACCTGTCTTCAAGGTTTGTTGTTGTGCCTTGCATTTCCATTGGCTATTACTAGATTTAGCCTCTCACTGTATTCCCTACTCCTTGCCATTTGTCCCACCATCCTCTCTCTCTCTCTCTCTCTCTCTCTCTCTCTCTCTCTCTCTCACACACACACACACACACACACACACACACACACACCTCTGTGTCTCTCTTCCTATCATTGTACTCCTCCTGTCCCCCTGCTAAGAATAGTTTCCATCAAGTTCAAATGTGATTTGGCTTAACACAATTATATCCGTCTCTTTGTCTCTCTCTCTCTTGCTGCCTCCCCAATCCCAGAGTGCTTGGAGGAAGACTATAAAGGGATGGTAATTAACCGGAGAGGGCAGTGTTATTAATTAGGTTTTAACGAGAGATTAGAATGAGGGTTAAAACTATCTTAAGAATGTTGTTAGTTCTAGAAAGTGAAACAGTCACACAGGGCTGATATGTCCGAGACCAGTCTCTTTTTCCTTTCCTCTCTCTGACTTTCACCCACTTCATTTTTCCATCCTTTGGCTCTCCGTAGTGTGGAGTCATGCATCAGTTCTCTTTTTGTCTGTAGTCTGTGCAAAGGAGGGCGCTCAGTCACTGCTGTGGATGCAGATGCATGTGTGGTTTAGCACATGAGAGCCACCACAGAGAGTCCAGAATGTCTCACAAACAGGCATATGAGGGAAAGAAATTGCTCATCTCTCAATGCCCTCGTCAGCATTTTGTGTGGCTACATATAGTATATATGCCAGTGTGTGCATGTGTGTGTGTGTGTGTGTGTGTGTGTGTGCGTGCGTGCGTGTGTGTCTGCGTGTCTGTGTGTGTGTGCAGTGCTCCAGATAAGCACTGATCTTACCTGCTGACACATTAACCACAGCACCCAGTCAGCTGGAGAGCGATCCGTGAGACAGAACCACTTTACTGATTACCTCATTTACTCCTTCAAAATGCACACACAGAAAAAAGAGGAGGAAGTTGTAATTGACTGAGTACTCATGGTAAGAAAAAAGAGAGAGAGAGAGAGAAAGAGAGAGGGAGAAGCAGGAGGGGGAGGGGACTGCAGTATTTTTGGGTATGCAGTTCTTGTCTTTGTCCTTTAGGTGTCTCTGGCACACTACAGTGGGTCGTAGTGATGAGAAAAAAACAGGTGCTGCACATGAACCAAGAATAAGAGTGTGTGTGTGTGTGTGTGAGAGAGAGAGAGAGAGAGAGAGAGTGTGTGTGTGTGTGTGTGCGTGAGAGAGAAAGAGAGAGAGATGGGGGGGGGGTCTATAAGATTGTATGAGATAAAGGCAGACAAAAAGAGAAGGGCCAATGGTGAATGGCTGAGTAAGATTATTAGGGTATAGGGTATTTAAGGTATATTTTGCAGGGAAATAATTGAGAGACTATAATACCGTCTGCAGGAAGAGAGGAAAAGCAGTGTAGCACAGTTTTAGGGTGTCATGCCATGAATGAACACACACACACACATACACACACACACACTATACTGAACATAGGCACCTCTACATACCCACTACATCTCTCCTTCTTGCACTGTTTACTTTTTTCTTCTTTTTGTCTGTCGCGTCCTGCTTTCTCCTTAATTATTGCCTCACACAGCCATTGTTCTGGTTCCTCCTACCACTGGATCCCAGCGGCCTCCCCTGCAGACACACATGCAAACATGCAAGCCAGAAGCATACACACACACAGACACACACACACACACACATACACTGCTTTTTCTCCCTCACTCCATCTCATTTAACACACACACACACGCATACTTAGTGATGATTTCCTTTCTTCGGTGGTAGCCTGTTTCGCCCTGTCAGCACACCTCCCAATTTATCACTCTCTTTCCTCTCTCTCTCTTCCTCTTTCTCTCTCTCTTTCATGCAAGGTCTTTCCTTTCTTCCTGTCTGCCCCTCTTTCATTTGCTCACTCTCTTTGCATTAATGCTTCATCCCCCTCTGTTCATGATTCAAACCGATAATCCTGATCAACCTTCCCCCACCACTACCACAACCACCACTGTCTGTTTTAGTGTGAGAACAACCATTACACTGCACCCACTGCATTGTCTCTCCTCCATGTATACATTTTGGAGCTTTGGACATGTAAATGCAGGTTTGGCTCCAGCGGCTCAGCACTTAGTTCTAAGCCCCTGCCATAGTCGAACATAATCTTGGACAAATTAAATCACGTTTTATAGCCTAGCCAACCTGACCTTTTGTTCTCAATGTAATTGTTATTAGAAGCTTATTTCAATTATGCTGCACGTTTTCTAGGGTCATAATAATAAACAACAACAAAAAAAAAACAATGGCTAGTAGTCGTGAATTCTCGGTAAGTTTGACAGTACACTTTATATGACACTGTGGCCTTTAAAACTATATGGTTTTGTGAAATTCGCCGACATCTTTTATGTAAAAACATTGACGACGGCAGCTCTTGCCTTCGGGCTTTCTTTGCGCTCCACTTTTCCTGTTAAATTTCCGGACTATTCCGGAAACAGCCGAATGTGTCACTTCGTGTTCTCCGTAACGAGTTGAACGACTGCGCTGTCCGAGGTGCTGAAGCGGCTGCCTCGCATTTCGACACTTCGGTGAGCATCGGTCAGAGCGGAAAACTGGCAGTTACACACTTTTGACGTCCTTCTTTTAGCTATGACTAGTCGTAACAACTTTAGATGTTTAATTTCTCATTGCCTGGTTTGGTGTAGCCTATTAAGGTAGAGGAAAATGAGTAAAACAACCTCTCACCATGTACTTCACAGTAATGCTGTTAACAGACTTTTCCCTTTACTCTCTTGGCCCCAACTTCAAAACTGTACCCCTATCCCAAAAGTCCTGTTCACT
>JASCQY010000001.1:9253509-9263598 GCA_030264315.1 Sardinella tawilis
GTGTGTGTGTGTGTGTGTGTGTGTGTGTGTGTGTGTGTGTGTGTGTGTGTGTGTGTGAGAGAGAGAGAGTGTGTGTACGCGTGTGCGCATGTGTGTGTGTGCGTGTGTACGGAAGGGGGGGGTTGCTGGGCACACAAGGCTTTACTGAGAAAAAATGATGCTCTGGGACAGCAAAAATGTAAAAGGATATCACACACACGCACACACACACACACACACAGAGACACACAAATAGAAAAGGAGGTGCATGCAGCACACTGAATGCATAACATATTAGTGCTGCAATGAGCCGAGATACTGTAAGAACAATGCAGAGAGGGGTGAAGGATTGGGAGGAAGAGGCAAGAGGGGGACGAGGTGGATGGTTGTTAGAGAGAGAGAGAGGACAGAGAGGAAAAGACACCAAGGGAAAGAGGGAGAGTAAAAGGAGGAGGAGGGAGAGAGAGAGAGAGTGTGTGTGTGAGTGTGTGTGTGAGTGTGTGTGTGTGTGTGTGTGTGTGTGTGTGTGGAGAAACGGTGCATTAATGGTCTGCAGTCTTTTCTCCCCATTTTGTAGAGCTCAGCAAATAATCGTTCTGCTGCTAGCTCACCCCCTTCTCTCTCTCTTTCTCTCTCTCTCCCTCTCTCAGACAGTCTCCTACATCCTGCTCTCTCTCTCTCTCTCTCTCTCTCTCTCTCTCTCTCTCTCTATTGGATACATGGTGAGGCAGGGAGGGGGCGTGAAACGCTCAGTCATATTCATCTCTGTGCTCTAATTGAAGAGAGGGTTTTAGTGAATTGAGAGAGGGAGGGGGGAGAGGAAGGAGGGGTCTCAGTTCCCCTCCACACAGACCTATTTGTTATGTAATATCCTATTTGAAATGTTAACCCCTGTGCAATTTTCCCACAGATTTATCATCTCCTTGCAAACCATGTGCCAGTGTGCTTGTGAATACTTGTTTCTCTATTCCGACTGTCACAAATCACTGACCTGCGTTCATGACAACATTCGCATTTTTACACCAAGCATATCTATAGTATAGACTTACTGATCCAATACCTCAGGTGATCCTATACCTTGGAGGAGATGCTCATGAGCCTCTTCCTATGCATCAGCATCAGCATAGTCATGGTTTAGTCTGCAGGATGTGGTCTTCAAAGGACCTGCCCATCTACAGTATGTCTATAATATGGTTGGATTTCTGATGAGAGGGAATGGCACTTTTAGCTCTTGTTGATGTAAAGGAATGAACCCAAGCTCTTCCTGTCTCAGTGCTCAAACTCTGGCCTGTGGTCTTCACCTCACCTGGTCATGGACCAGCTGTGGGATAGAACTGTGCCCCCAGGCTTTGAAAAACTTTGAACCAGCTCCTAAATCTTTCCTTCTCTCTCTCTCTCTCCCCCCCCCTCCCCATCTCTCTACCACCCCTTGTCTCTCCCCCTCTCTCTCTCTCTCTCTCTCTCTTTCTCTCTCTCTCCGCAGACTCCTCCTCCCCCCTCCCCCCTCCGTTCTCTCTCCTCTTCTCCCTCCCCCCTCTCCCCTATGCTCAGTTCGGTGTGTGTCTCCTCTTTCAAAGGGCGCAAGGGTGGGAACAAGTCGGCCAACAAAGCATGTTCCAGCGCAGACATGACTTGTCCGTCAGACAGCGAGAAAATCGTGATAAACTGTGGTGGGATTCGACACGAGACGTACCGCAGCACGCTCAAGACGCTGCCCGGTACCCGCTTGTCCTGGCTAACGGAACCAGATGCGTATAGCAATTTTGACTACGACCCCAAAACTGACGAGTTCTTCTTCGACCGTCACCCCGCCACTTTTGCTTTCATTCTGAACTATTACCGCACAGGGAAGTTGCACTGTCCCAACGATGTGTGCGGTCCGCTCTTTGAGGAGGAGCTCGCTTTTTGGGGCATCGATGAGACGGATGTGGAGGCATGCTGCTGGATGAACTATCGCCAACACAGGGATGCCGAGGAGGCACTGGACAGTTTCGAAACCCCCGAGCCGGAGGAACCTGAAAACGACCCAGCGCTTACGGGGGGCGCTGACGGGGACCTGAAGCGTTTGTGCCTGCAGGAAGACGGTCGCAAGCCTAGCTGGTGGAGCGTGTGGCAGCCCCGTATTTGGAACCTCTTTGAGGATCCTTACTCTTCCAAGTATGCCCGGGTGAGTCAGAGATTGTGTCCAATTACTTTCCCCTCTTCGTTTTTGAACACGTAGAAGAATTAGCATGCCAAAACCTATGGCAAGAGCAATGACAACAATGACCATTAGCTCTGCCCTCTATTTCAAGGTATTAGTCTTGGTTGCTTGACTGTTAGAAGTTTTGCTAAAACGTCGTTAAGATGCTTAAAAAAGAATGTAGACAGATGTCTAATTCATAACAGCATAGCTTTAATGCTGGGGCGCTCTAGAAAGTTTTTTTTCTCCCAACTCTCTTAACTCTTTTTGTGCGTTATTTGCTTGCAAACTCTGCATTCTAGGTTGGTGCATAGACTGGTACCGCCCCCTCATTTGTCACCACACTTGATAAGAAATGCTCGCTTTTTTCTGTCGTTATGAACGTATGCTGTGTTAGACTACGCACTTTCCGTCGTTTTATCTCCATTACCTTATTATCTGTGCTCGCGCCGCCGCTTTGCTCTCTTGTCAGCGCCCTCTGGGTCCAGCTGCTCGCGCGTTCCCTTGCACGTTATTTCCCCTCATCCAGTTTCTACCAGTGTATCCACCTCTGCACCACTTTCAAAGCAGCCTTTGATGTGTCACTATAAGCGGGATAAATAAGACTGTACCTGCGAGTAGTAGGCTATTTGCGAAACATCCGTCTCGTTTCATCTGCAGTTGAATGGAACTGTTTAAGTATATGGTTGCAGTGTCGTCCGCATTTCGATTACATGTTCGTTAAAAGATAGCAATCGCAACTTTATCCTCTCCGTGTTCCAAAAGACGTGCGCGCGTGCGCACATACCACCGCCTATGGCAAAAGTTCACACTCTAGCGCATATCGCAACTAATCATTATTTTAAAGCCATGTTTTGTCGCAGCTGCTCTAAACTCGTCACTTATATTAGGCCTGTGCAGCGTACCCACTCAAGCTTCTGCTACTATATAAGTATGCCAGACCACTGTATAACATGAGTCCAGTGCGCGGTGTCACCCTCAACTGCACCGCAAAACGTTGTCATGAATGTAGCGTTACCAATCATTAGGCTGCATATCTGCCTCTGGGATGGTGTCACCTTTAGTGTACTCAGCTCTTTGTCAAAACCTTCAGATTAGTAATTCTGGATGTCTCCAGGCGCAAACTACACTGGAAAGAAAAATCTCAGAATAGCAGCTACAGTGAATAGATCACCATATGAAGGTTCCGATACTGGTTTTGTTTCCCCCGAGCGCCTTTAATCCAGTCACATAGTGGTTGAAAGAGCCTGGATCCATTGCAAGATGTGGCCTGTGAGGCCTTACCTGAATCATCAAGTTAGATCACAATCTGCTTATACCCTCTCTCTCCCAATTCCCCGCCGACGCTGATAGGTCTAGATTTGTGACATGGGAGCTTAGTTCAACACTAGGTCCACACCTTTCACCTTCCTTATTCCGCAATCCGCATCATTTTAACCTGTAAAATCAATATCCACTTAGCGAGACAAAAAAGCCCAGTTATGACCCAGATTGTTGTGCGCAAGCCGATTTTTGTTGACTCGGCTTCTTGAAGGTAGCATATTGACTGGGTTTGTAATTTACCCCTATAGAAATATACACTATCATACAACCATTCATATTCTGTTAAGATGCATCTCAGTGCTCATGTGTGTTGGCGAGATTTTTTTTTATTCTTTCTACATCAACATTGGGAATTCCAAGGGAAAGGCTTTGCCTTTAGCAGAGTTGCTGCAGTTATTGCCCTCAGTTCTTCTAAACGACATTCAAATCGAGGCAACCACTCTAAAAGGCATGTTAGACTTATATAAATAAGCTTTATGCTTAAGTTTTTGCTCCGATCATTTGACGCCTCGTGCTTCAAATCGCTCTCTGACTTTCACTGACATGAACGGGAGTTGGCGTTGCTGTAGTGATGTGGATTTTGGTTAGCTGTCCGTGTGTGCCCTAAAAGTCCTCTAGCACCCCTATCTCTCGTACTGAGGATGGGATGCGGCGAGGTAATCCACTCTTGCAGTCCCTATGTCTCTTTTTCGCGTACCGCTATAGCGTAACACTGCAGTGCTTGAGACTAGCTGACTGCGCGTGGATTTCTGCTGCAGCACAGGACAGACACTCCGCTGTAATAAAGACGGGGGATGGGGGATCGCGTTATAACCCAACGTCTTGACTTTGGGTAAAGAAATGAATGACATTCTTTTTTCTTTTTCTTTTTTTTTTAAAAATGGCTGTGGCAAAGCTCTTGCTCTAACTCACACAACCTAGTGCCCCACTAGCGCTCTGTGTGTTTCAGTTGGAGGGGTGACTTTATTCCGCAGAAACATGGAACCTGAGCTTATACTGCCAGCTGTAGGCTTGTACACTGGCCTGTAGTGAACACCATACTCTTGTATGACTTTTTGTCGATTAGAACTGATTATCAATGCTGGTGTGACATAAAAAACGGAACTATAGCCAAATGTGGTTGACATTAAATGGTTTATGTAAAACAAGTCCACTGTCACAGAATGTATAGGTCTGCACAGTGGTCTTTACAGTCTGCTGAGGTCAAAAGTGTATAGTGCTATAAGCAGTTGGAGCACTGCCGTCTATTCTTCTGGATTTATTCATCAGCATTAGTATTATTTTTAACAAAACAGCAGCCTGTTGTGATAGGAACACAGGTTATCGTGAATGAGCATGATTTTAAAATTTAAATTATAGCCTACTCGCTATTTTTGGATGTCTTCATAGGTCTAATAGGGCATCAGGGCAACATCATTGAGGTCCGACTTGCCTTTTTTTCCTCAGTAATGTCTGCTGTATGCTATTATAGCCCAGCAACAACCTGAGGCAAAACAGTCGTTCACGTGCGAAATCTCATTCGCCAAGGATGAGCAAGTACTAAATGAGCTCAAGAAACACGATAAGAACTTACCTTGCCAACAATCAACAGCCTGAATTTAATTTAATACACCTGCTATACCAGTTTCCAAGTGTCCAACTCTTCACACTGAAAATTCTATCAACATTCCAGTGATGTTCAATCATCTCTTTTGGTTCACGGTCCACCCATGTGTGAATTTCATTCAGTTGTAGCGCTTGTGTGACGTCACCGGCGCACAGTCGCTGTCCGAGTGCTGAATTCCCATTCGAGCCTCAGGCCTCAGCGAAGCTACCCGTTGGTACGACTCAGTCAGTATTACAGTAGAGGTGCTACTCAAGTGTGACTAAAACTGTTATTATTATCTCTTCGCTGTCTAGAACATAGGCTACGTTGTTCAACAGAGCTGATGATCAATCATGAACGATTCAACGAAAGCAAGTAGTTATTGGTGCGAGTAAAAGGAATGTGCGATGGCCTATTGGATATGCTCTGACGTGCCTTCTTACGTTGCTGCATAGATTCGGGTCTCAAAACATTTATAACAACATCAGCTGCAGTGGTAAAAATATGATTCAGCCATGGTTTCCTTGGGAAATCCCGTTTCTTACGCCATTGTCTTCTGCCTGACGTTAGTAAACAGTTTTGACAGTAAAAAGAGGGTGCTCGTGCTGAAAATATCATCGAGCCTCGGAACTCACTCTGCCTCTTCTTCAAAAGTATGTCACACAACGAGGTAATGCTCGTGAGGGACCTCACCTAGCGCGCTACAGTCTGAATTTGATTTATGTATTGCAAACATACATTTGAAACGCGTCCTCGGGGGAAACATTGACCAGGCGGTATCGGTTTTCCCGCGGATGCGTCACTATGTGTACGAGCAAATGCGGTTTGTAATTCTTTAATGCACCACATTTCACACGCGGTTAGAGTGGAGGATCAGATTTCGTGCAATGCTCGATATTCCAATTCGTTCAATGCCCATTGCCTACGCTCTTTTCTCCCCCCTCCACCCAACCAGCCTGTGTCCTCAGGGGCTTCTTGTCATTTTCAGTCACCTTTGCTCTCGCCTCCTACTCTTTCTCTTTTCCTCCCCATTCCCGAGGTTTCCTTCTTCAAATGGAAAAGATACATACAGACATCCATCTACATACAACCAGATATATTCATTTGATCTCGTGCGTGGCACGTCCTTGCGTACAAACGAGTCCCTTTTTTCGCATTTCCCCTGCACGGATACTGGCACCTTTGAATGACAGATTCCATCATCGAGGGCTCTAGTTTTGCGCTGATATGGCTTTTTGCGTTTTGCCTTAAAATACAAGCAGCAGAGCCCTGCACTGTTTAAAACATTGCACTCTGCAGACTCCCAACCTGCTATCACTGAAAGAGACGTTTCCATTGCCTGCATAGCCTGCTCATTGGCCCTTACCAAGGTCTGTGCAGACCTGCCTATTGACTATATATAAAAAAATATAAAAATAAATGTCCACAAATCCGCTTTTTAGCTGCACTGTAGGCCCTGCAATGTCCTTTCAGTGATAATGCAGTGTACCTGCTGGCTCTGCAAGTACACATCCATCAAGTCTAAGGTGAGTGAGGTCTCGGGTTCCACCCTATAGACCTGAAATGACCGTCGCAGTGTGCAGTTCTGTTGGATAGGCTCCAGTGAGGGGGCTTCACTCCACTATGTGAACTCAACAACCCGAAGCACATCCTTTCACCATCTCCAAAAATGTTGTCCTTGACCCTCTCTCTCTCTCTCTCTCTCTCTATTCCGCTTGTTCATACATTCTCTCATGCCTTGGTGATTGTGTATAGTAAAACACAAGCATATGCGCATAAACTTACTCACAAACACCGTGACTATACACACACACACACACACACACACACAGAGAGAGTCACGCAAGGACAGGAGCCCTGTGTTCCTCTGATCTACCTCTTTTTTTTACTGAGGTTGATTGTTTCATAAAATACTCCAATACCCTTGAGTATGCAGCAGTCAAAATGTACCAGTGGGCAAAAAAACAATAACAGCAGATGGACACAGTCACACATACACACACACACACACACACACACACACAGATATATATGCATGTGCACACACACACACACACACACACACACACACACACACGGACAGATATATATGCACACACACACACACACACACACACACACACACATACACACACACACGCACACACACACACACACAGATACACATACACATGGATGTACATACATGCATGTACACACACTTACACATTCACAGACACAAGCAGACACACTGTACTCATGGTCCACAGGGATGGAGAGAGAGAGAGATAGAGAGAGAGAAAGAGAGAGAGAGCGCAGGCATAGTGAAAGCAAGTGTAATAGCATCTGTTTAGCTAGGTGTTTGGATGATTGACACCACTCACAGTCAGCAGTTCAATTACAAATCTATTTCTTTGCTTCTCATTTACAACTAATGTCCCCCCTCCCCATCCACCACCCCCCTCACCTTGTGCTCTTCTCCCCTAGTGTCACTCATCTCAGTTGCACCCCTCCTCCCCTCCAATACATTCCTCTTCTCTTCTCTCTTATTCCCCCTCTCCTCTCTTATTCCCCCTCTCCTCCCTCCTCTCTTAATACCCCCCCCCCCCCCCCACACCACCACCACCACCACCACCACCACCACCCAAACCCCCTTCGCTTTCAGCCACAGTCCCACAAGACTTCATTTTTTGCGCAGGGCAGGAGTAACTGATCTGAGGGGAGGGAGTGAGAGAAAGAGAGAGAGATAGAGAGGGGGGGGTGGTTATGGAGAAAAGAGAGGGGAAAAGAAGAGAATGAGCTCATCCATCTTTTTCATTTGCCCTGTCTCTGTGTCACACTCACATTTACACTGTAAAACTGTGGGCCCATCACTGAGCTCTACTGGATACCTTTAAGATGACATGCACATCCTGGATGTGTGTGTGTGCCTCTATGTGTATGCATATGCATGTGTGTGTGTGTGTGTGTGTGTGTGTGTGTGTGCATGCACATGTGTGTGTGTGTGTGTGTGTGTGTGTGTGGTGAAAAGCATGTGAGTGGGACTCATGAAATGATGATGACTGTAATACTGCAGCATGCTGGTTGGGGAGGGGGGCAGAGAGGAGTGAGAGGAAGAGAGAGACAGATCGGCTGGAGAGAGGGAGCGAGAGGAAAGGAGAGGGAGAGAGGGAGAGGGAGAGGGAGCGAGAGGGAAGGAGAGAGAGAGAGGGATAGTGAGCGAGAGGAAAGGAGAGAGAGAGAGAGAGGGAGAGAGGAAGGCAGGGAGAGAGGGAGGGAGGGAGGGACTTGACTCAAGGGAAATGAATCGAAGGAGGTGCTAGAGCAGGAGAAGGGGTGTGAAAGAGAGGGATCAGTTTGAATGGGGAAAGATGGTGCACGCCTGGCGGCTTTACAGCTTCAAAGCGCTGCTGCCTGTAGACTGCAGGAGGGGGAGCCTATAGGAGCAGCGCAGAGGGAGAGATAGATAGACAGTCAGGCTGAGACGAATGAGAAAAGAGAGAGAGAGAGAGAGAGAGAGAGAGAGAGAGAGTTTTGCAAATGAGCAGTGCCATTTGTCTATCACCAACACACACTTTGCCTCGTACACGTGTGTTCCAGCTGAATTAAACAGCCAGTGCTGCCCTTTTATCTTAGTGTGTGTGTGTGTGTGTGTGTGTGTGTGTGTGTGTGTGTGTAGCTAACTAGGTGAAGAAAAGATTGTTTTCCACATGTGTGGGTATGCAGTGTTGGCTTGTGCAAGAGCTGAACAACAAGCAGCAGCATTAGTGGTGGTGAATATATCTGCAGTATGACTTTTTCGCTGCAATTTGTGCATTTCCAGTTCATGATTGTGTTGTGCTTTTCCAGATTTCTGTATTCATGGTGGCTGGTCCTTGTCATGCCTTAATTTGCTATGCATGATGCGTGTGAGAGGTGTACATTAAAATGATTGGTGTCTTTGTGTAGGTATGTGTGTGTGTGTGTGTGTGTGTGTGTGTGTGTCTGTGTGTAGGTATGTATGCGTAAGCATCTCTGCGAGTCTTTGTGTGTGTGTGTGTATGTGTGTGGGTATGTAGGTGGGTATGTATGTGTAAGCATCTTTGTAAGTGTTTGTGTGTGTGTATGTGTGTGTGTGTGTAGGTGTGTATGTGTAAGCATCTCTGTGAGTGTTTGTGTGTGTGTGTGTGTCTGTGTGTGGGTATGTATGTGTAAGCATCTCTGTGAGTGTGTGTGTGTATGTGTGTGTGTGTGTGTGTCGTGCCCGTGTTTGTGGGACCTGGCCAAGAGGAAGGAGAGTCCAGAATGTCCCTGACTTGCCAGCTACTCTGAGGAAGCATTTTTTTTTTTTTTTGAGGGAAGCTCTCTCTGGGATTAAGGACAAAGGAGAAAAGCACTCTGTCATCATAGCTAATAGAACAGAACAGGGAGGAGAGGAGAACACGCCAAAATAGGAGTCAGGGAGGGAGGGAGGGAGGGAGGGAGGGAGGGATGGAGGGAGAGGGTGAAAGAGGGAGGGAGGGAAGGAGAGAGAGAGAGAGAAGGTGAAAAAAGTAAGGGAGTGGAGGAGAATGCAGCCTATGCCAGTGCTGAGTACAGAGAGATTGCATGGGGGAGAAGTAGAGGGAAAGAAAGAGAACGAGAGAGCAAATGAGAGAGCGAGAGAGAGAGAGGGAGACTGAGAGAGGGTAGAGAAAGGGGAACCGAGATGGAAGATGAGAGTGCTCTGTGAGACACGGGAGGAGGACCAAAGTCTTTTATTTCGACAGGGGGGCTGGAGAGGCGGCTGAGAGTGAGGGATGAGGGGAGAGAGGGAGGTGATCATCCAGGCCGCCCGCCTTCCCGCCGCTGATGGAGAGTGGGGGCCCTAGCATGAAAACACGGCGCACAAGGACAAATGCACATAGGTGCTGCAGTGATCAGAACTGAATGCTAAGCAGAAAAAAATGCAGTGTATTCGCCTTTGCACTGTTTCACTTAAGTAAAGTGTGTGTGTGTGTGTGTGTGTGTGTGTGTGTGTGTGTGTGTGTGTGTTTGTGTGTGTGTGTGTGTGTGTGTGTGT
>JASCQY010000001.1:9268672-9301111 GCA_030264315.1 Sardinella tawilis
GCGCCCGAGAGGTGCCAGTCCATCATTCCCTCTCATTCACTCCCATCCATTTTGCTTTACCATTCCCACACTCAGCAGCACTGCTCCTCAAGATGCTGCTGCTGCTGCTGCTGCTGCTGCTGCTGCTGCAAGGTGATTGGCCGGTGCTCCACCAGTTCCTGTCCAGTGGCATTGCATGTTTTTTTTTTTTACTAGAGCACACCGCGGCTTCACTATCATCCCCCCTGGCCAGGCACTGCAGAAGCTCCTCTCTCTCCTGGGCCAATGACTGCAGCGCAGCGGTCAGCCACTCGCTGCGGAGACCGCCGCGGTCAGCCAATCACCTTTAGAGAAAACGCCGTGGTCAGCCAATTGTGGCGCGGCGCAGGGGGACTCGGCCAATGACTGCGTATCTCAGTGATCAGCTTACGCGGCAGGAAGATCTCCTGAGAGAGAGAGAGAGAGAGAGAGAGAGGGAAAGAGAGAAAGAAAGAGAGGTAGGGAGGGAGGGAGAGAGGGAGGGAGAGAGAGATAGGCAGTTGCTCATTCATCACCGTTTTATTCCTCTCCTCTGTCCAGCCAAGCTTTTCTCTGAGCTCCCATCAGGCACCTATTGTTCCACCTGGACTCATCTGTATTTCCCTAAGTGAACCCACAGCACACAGAGGGGTGAGAGAGAGAGAGAGAGAGAGAGAGAGAGAGAGAGAGAGAGAGAGAGAGAGAGAGAGAGAGAATGGGGGAGAGAGAGGGAGCGCAGTAGGGTAAAAGAGAACGTGAGCAGGAACAGACAGAGTGAGGGAGAAAAAAAGAAAGAAAAGGTAGCAGTGAGAGAAAGCATGTAATCTATGGTTGTGTTTGTGTGTGGAGCATTGTTCAGGCGCGCACACACACACACACACACACACACACGGACTGGCACGAAGCAGGTTTTGTCTGCAGCGGGTGGCTGAGGGCTGTTTGCATTCCTGCACTGAGCCGAACGGATGAATGCTTTTTTGTACTATCACTCTGTGACTGCATATCCCTCTCTCTTTCTCTCTCTCTCTTCCTCTCTCTTTCTCTCTCATTCTCTCTCTTTCTCTCTCACTCTCCTTCACGGCCCCTCCTCCCACTCTTTTCCACCTTGGGTATCCGTTGGTCCGTGTCATTATGGTGCAGTAAGGAGAGAGAGAGAGAGAGAGAGAGAGAGAGAGGGAGGGAGAGAGGACTCCAGGCAATACATTAGCGTGAAGCTACCCAGTACCCCCCCCCCCTCTTCGTGTCCCTCTTTCTCCCCCTCCCTCTGCCACCTCTCTTTCTCTCCATCTCTCTCTCTCTCTCTCTCTCTATTCCTCTCTGTACCCCCCCCCCCCCCCCACACACACACACACTTGCCTGTATCTCACAAACACGCTTGCTTAGCACATTCAATTATCAGTCAGAGAAAGCCGTTCACTTCTCCAAACCCGTTGTTCCCTCCTCACTGGGAGCCTTTTCTCCAAGCGCAGACTGCAGTCATATTTGTGATATATCTGCGAGGATGCTTTTAGTCGATGGATTTAATCTATTGATTTCTAATTAAAATACCCTCCTCCATGCTTTGTTTTTCATCCAAATGATTTTATTGATTTCCACGGTCTTTGTGCTGATTCAGTGCTGTGCGATCCCGCTTACGCACACGCTAAAGCCCTGACAGCTGCTTGCTGCCGCACTCATGGCATGGATGGGGGAGGAGTGTGTGTGTGTGTGTGTGTGTGTGAGAGAGAGAGAGAGAGAGAGAGAGAGTGTGTATATATGTGTGTGGTGTATATATGTGTGTGTGTGTGTGTGTGAGAAGGGGGGGTGGGGGTTCTATACGTGAAGGATGGGTTCTCTGCTCCTTATTTGGGGCCATCCTGGAGTGTGTGTGGGCTTAGGTCCTCACACTCAAATGTGCCCCAGTTGCCCCTCTTTGCGGTGTGCACAACCTCTGAAAGGCGTTCAACACAGGACTCCTGAATTTGAAGTAATCCGATATTGCCTTTCAGAATGTTATGTTCCCTCCTAAGAGGAATGAGTTCCTCTCTGCAGTGTTGGTCCTGCAGTCCTACAGAAGACACCATACGGAAGGGGAGCATATACTGTGGCTGTATTGCACATATCCTGCGTAGTGAGATGTGAAGCTTTATGTGAAAATGTTTATTGGCTGTGTTAGCGGAGGTTAATGGGTTTGGCCTTAAGTTGGCTTGATCAAAAGTGCTCAAATGCACAAAAAAATTGAGGAGTGATGATCAAAGACTGCAGGCAATCAGCAGGAAGCAACCTAATGAATTGGGACACTTGGCTAATATTGAACGGATCGGAGTCCATCTGTATTCCAGGCTTTGCTATGGAGCCGGCAAAAAGTAGCAGATCTTGGGAAACTATAAGGATATTATTTTTGCATCCAGAATGAGTGTAGACTGGCAGAGAGGTGTGTTAAGGGTGTTGGTGGAATGTATTGTACATGTGGTGTGCTATAAGCATGTGTGTATCTGTGTGTGTGTGTGTGTGTGTGTGTGTGTGTGTGTGTGTGTGTGTGTAGATTGGAGGTGGGCTCTTGCTTTCACCTGGGCATTACCGATTTTTTTTTGCCAGCCGTGCAACTTGGAATCACACAATCAGGAGTCACACAGGGCTGGCTGGAACAGGCCACCCTGTTGCCACGGCAACCTCAGAGACATGCACTGAGGGTCTATGTGTGTGTATGTATGTACGTGTGTGTGTGAAGGGGGACTGGTGTGTGAAGGGGGCGGCAGGGGGAGTTGGGGAGAGAGCCACGTGTCAGACCTGACCTACTGTAATGTGGGTGACTGCAATACAAATGGCCCCCATGTTATTTCCACCAGACCTCTGTTTACAGGCCGGCCATCTGCTTCTGTCCCGGCCGGGCACCATTTTAGACGGCAGTGACACCAGCGCTCCAGTGCACTCAGCTCCACAGGAGCATTGTGTGTCCCGCGCACCAGGAAGAGGGACAGTATCATGCATGTAGGTCTCATGTGAACTGACCAGTGGAACTTTGAAGCCTTTGAAGTTCTGGTTCTCCTCTGTGTGGAGAGAACCACAGTTCCTGGCTTCCTTACAGGGGTAGAAAGGAAGTCCAGCAGCCCACGGCTCCAGTCAGACTTGCAGTTTGTCCACAAGCGCATAGCACAAGTAGTTCTGGGAAGCTATCGTTTGCTTTGCGATGGCCAAGGGAGTTTACAGTAAGACTTTACTTGTTTGGGGGGAATGTATTACAGTGATTTTGTTGTTGTTTGTAAACTTAGACATTTCAATACAACTGACAGCTGGTGACGGAGCGTTATCTCAAATCTGTTCTTCCGTATAGTACTCTGATTGGAAAACCACAACGCTGAAGAATAAGATTTTGGAATGGAATGCTAAATAAACTACATTTATGAATCAAACAGGATTTTTTAAAGCAACCTTTGAAACCAGAGGGGCTTGACAAAGTCAAGTAGTCCTACTCACAACATGCTTGACTCCTAGTTAGTTCAGTGGAAAAAGCGAACACATTTTTTTAGGAAATGGGTCGTTATTTTTCAGAGCTTTCAGTCTCTCCTATGAACAGGGTTTGTCTGTGTGTGTGTGTGTGTGTGTGTGTGTGTGTGTGTGTGTGTGTGTATGCGTGTGTTCATATGTTTTTAAAGCAGGTGGTGCAGACATGTGTATTTGTGTATGAGAGAGAGAGAGACAGAGGGTTAATACGGGTAAGTGGTGCAGTACATGCATTTCTGTGTGTGTGTGTGTGTGTGTGTGTGTGTGTGAGAGAGAGAGAGAGAGAGTTTATGTCTGTGTCTGTGTCTGTGTGTGTTGGTGTGTGAGCGAGAGTGTGTGCAAATGGTGCAGTACTTAAGCTGTGTCAGATGGCAGGCGAAGATGTTGCCGAGGATGCCTTCTTTTTTCTTTCTCTCTCTCACCTCTCTCACCCTCTCTCTACCCACCTATAGTTTTTCCTTCCTCCCCGTCTCTCCTCCTCCTTGCTCTTCACTTAACCCCCCCCACTCCACCCCACACACACACACACACACACACACACACACACACACACACACACACACATGCGCACGCACCACATATCGATGCATGCACAGACTTCATCTCTGTCACATGTCCAGGATTCTCTGTGCTTTGTTGTAGTATGGCTGTCTGTGACAATGAAGGGAGTGGGGGGGGGGGGGGGGGGGGGCTTAACACGTCATGTCAATGCACCTTGGCTGCTGCAGTGGTAGAAAGAATGCAGTTCCACTACTCACAGACAGGTGGCACTGTGTCTCCCACTGAATCTTTAGAGCTCCCTTTTTTCTGCTGCTCTCCCCTTACTGCAGTCTCACCTCAGATAGCTTTCAATTTCTTATTGACTTGCTTTTATTGGTATCCCTCTGGTGTCTCTTCATAGGTTTATAACCCTTTACTTGTTTCTTCCCGTCCAACGCTCTGGATTTTTTTATTTTTTTTATTTTTTTTATTTGTTCCCCTCTCTCCTTGATGGTGGTGCATTAGCAGCACACGGGCAGGAAACTTTTCTTACATGCACTTAAGAGAACAACTTGGCTAACACATGCACACACACACACACACACACACACACACACACACACACTCTCCCGACGAACTGTAGCAAGCACAGATGCTCAAACAGCGTTCTAATGCAAAAGGAAAAAACACGCATATGCTTCAAGAGGAAAAAGGAGAGACAGAGCCAGAGAGCCCTCAACAGTGACCCATCGTGACCCCGTACTCTCTAAAGTTCCCTTCTTATTAACACCATCTCTTACTGCAATCTGCCTTACGTTCATGAATTAAAGGAAGAATCTGGTGAGAATCAATACATTGCTAATTCACTATTTGCTTTATGTTGTGTCAAATATTATAATAATTTTGTTTCTCCTGGCAGCACTCAGTGACCTTGAAGCTATGGATCGATTCACACCGGATTTCTACTTTAAGGCAATGGCTTTGATGCTGTACATCATGGAATGGGCTACACCATACTAATTCTGGAGAGAATTCCGTCTGAATTCTCTTCTTCTGATACCCCTTCCAGTTTTGAGAGTTACAATACACCTATGATAAGTCTCAGATCAAAGAAGAGTTGACCTTGATGACAGCATGGCTTAGCTGGAGCTGATTGGTATAGATGTGGAGGTTATGATAGGCACAAAGAGACTGAGCTCAAGCTCTCTTCTCCTTAATCCACTGCCTCCACACCCCAATCTCTTGCCTTTTACTGACACAGTTAGGTCAGTTCTACATGATGAGCCCTGAAATGTCCAGGCAGTCCCTAGGCCTCTTATGCTAATTGATGCTAATTGTCTGTTTTGATCACCAGTCCAGATCTCTCTCATCCTCTCCCTCTCTTTTTTTCTCTCTCTCCCTTTCTTTTTCCAAGTAACTCTTCTCTTTGCCTCGTTTGCTACTTCTTCTGATTGGTCCTTTACTCTCTCAGCTTTCTCTCTCTCTCTCTCTCTCTCTCTCTCTCTGTCTTTCTTTCTTTCTTTTTCTTCCTCTCTTTCTTTCCCTTCTTAGTGACCCATTTCCTTACACCCTGTCAAATTAATTAGGTAGGGGAAATATTAGGTAGGGGATGTAGGTGCGCTGATATATGGGTCTGGGTTTGTGTGTTAGCATCAAACTGTTCTCTTTGTGCACGCAGCACCTGGAAATAATGCCATTTTTAGCCTGTTCATTCAGCGATCCTGGAAGAGAATCAAGCATAGCTAAAGGGGACAAACAGACTTGGGGCTAAAGGCCGTTTCACTTGTCAGAATTAACTGGGTGAATGTGTGCAACCAAACAGACAGACTCACAGCAGTGTGATGACGAAAGAAAATGATGCCACAAGCGGGTGAAAGCACAGGTGAAGAACACTCAGTAAGAGGTCAGAGAGAGCAGAACAGTAGGACAGGGAGGCAAAAACACATGCAGGGGGAACAGAGGACAAAGAGAGAGAGAGGGAGAGAGAGAGAGAGAGAGAGAGAGAGAGAGAGAGAGAGTGGGAACACACAAAGAAGGAGGACAAGAAGAGGGGCCATAGGAGGGGACTTTAGGAGGTGAGCGGATGAGGGAAATTTGGTGAATAGATAAACAGTAAGGGGCTGGGGCTGGGGCTGGGGGTAGAACGTTGAGGATACTGCACTGGTGGAAAGTAGGTCACTTTGAGTAAAAGAGAGAAAATAAGAAGACAGATTGAAGCAAGTGAGAGGCAACATTAATAGTTGGAGACAGGAAGAGGTCCGCTGTATTGTAACTTTGGTTACCAAACATAGGCTACAGTTGATCACACCGCTCTTCTCTTCATCGGAATTATGACATCCTACAAATGCATTTTGAGAAACCTTGTGCAAGTAAGCCGTGTCGACCGCGCCAGTGTATGCCTTAGTCGCGTCTGAAGCTTGCAGCGCTGGTGTGTCGAGTCCCGGTGTTCTGAGGCGCTGGCTGTGTGCTCCATTCGGATGGCCCTGGTGCTAAAGGCACCACGAGAGCGGAGCTTCCTGCCGAGCTTCATCCCTATCGTTTGGATGAGACAAATAATGGCCCAAGTGATGAAGACATGGGTCACACCGTGTACAGGTGCTTCAACACAGGCAAACAAATACAAACAAACGAATGTCTGTTTAGTTTTGAGATAGAAAGCCGATGATGGGTAGTTTGCTGACATGAACAGGCATGTCGATACTAATAAAAAGTGGTGACAGTGAGTTGACGTCGCTCTGGTGCGCCATTGAAAGAGACCCTCCGAATGACTCAGAGGGGGAACAGCGCTTGACGGGATGTTGCTCTTTACCTTTCGGGGAAAGACATCTCTCATGAGTAGGCGGCTGTGGTCAGAAGTACACACTTCTAGTTTGTAATGGCCCTGCATTAGTTTGAAGTGCAAGGCAAAGCATAAAGGCAGGTCTAAATCAATAGAGTGACAAATTGAATCTGTGTGAGTGGGCTGTTTAATTTTGCAGCATGCAGGCCATCCAGACGTTTAGTAAAGGGGAAGGTGGCATTTGGGGTGCTCAGCACAAAAACCCTCTCCTCGAGGACGCGGAGAAGACCAGCCAGTCCGATGATGAGTCATCCTTACACCTGTGTGACATAGACAAGGGTCCTCATGTAGCGCCCAGCAGAAAAGGCTGACAGGCCACAAGTTAATGTTGACTTAGAAGGCGTCCAGTGGGTTCCAAAAACTGACCGCCGTGGCGTTTTGTTTTTCTTTTTTACCAGGACGCTTCAGCTGCACTCAATTCGCTGCACACAGAACCATCCGTGGGTCATTTTTACGATTTTCTGACCCTTCTGACCACATAGTGTAACGCTGCCTGACAGACAGCCCTCACAGTGACCCTGTAAAGCAGAGATGCTGACCACTGTTTCAGCTCTCGCTGATTTACTATCTTTTTAGCCTTGGATCAGCTACACTCTCTTTGGGTCTCAAACACACACACACAAACGGCATTCCGCACCAATACAGTATACAGTAATACGAAATGTATAGATTGCACAAATGTTTGCAAGACATTGCTGTTCATGTTCCTCTATTGGCACAACATGTTTTCACTCAAAATTTTGGATAACATGAAATGTATCTCCATCAAGATGTATTTTCTATTTTCAGTATGTTATTTTTCTCATTTATGGATGCCGTAAATGTTAGCACACGGGATCTGTGAACAATGGCAAAGTCGTATTTGCAAAAAAAAAAAAAAAAATGCAATTGAAACCCCTTAGTTATGTGACTAGAAATATAGACCTTGGATTATGTGACTATGTCACGAACTGAAGTGAGAGTGGGATGGGAGAGTGGGTTACACACCGTGTCAGAGAGGAAACGACAGAGAGAGAGAGAGAGAGAGAGAGAGAGAGAGAGAGAGAGAGAGAGAGAGAGAGAGAGAGAGAGAGAGAGAGAGGGAACATTGAGAGGGCAGCTGAGCTAACAAGAATCTATTGACGCAATAACTGTACCAGTGTGTGACAGCCTGGTTCATTTGGGTTATTCTATCATATTAACTCTCCGCTTTGAATCCATTTCCATGTACTCTAAACTCATCACTTCCCTTGAACACACTAATCTCATACATGTGGGCCTACCTGCAGGAAGAGGCCAGGGGAAACCACAACAATAGTCTAAGATATAGGGGAGGTACCGAGGCTCAGTGAGCTTAAGCATCATACAATGAACCCAGGGACCGGGGTTTGAGTCTGACCTGAGGTCAGTTCCCAACCCCTCCCCATCTCTTTCGCCCACTCATTTCATGTTACTCTCTACTGTCCTATCAAATTAAAGGCAAAAAGGCCTTCAAAAAATCTAATAGTCTAAGTTATGGTGGTAACCCATTGTATAGTATTTCATATATTGTTAATGCTGCTGTTGGCCACTGTGAAGTGACCTAGGGTAATGAGACTGCACAGGGAGTGATGGATGAGGGGAGTCTGGGGAGGGTGTGTGTGTGTGTGTGTGTGTGTGTGTGTGTGTGTGCGTGCGCGACAGACCAGTGGGAGTTATGGTGAGGGGGGCGGGAGGTGAGGTGGAGAGGGAATGGAGTCTGATCAGTGGGGTGAGGGTATCAGGTGTGAGGGGTCAAGGGTGAGCCTGCTGCTGCTGCTGCTGCTGCTGCTCGTGGTGGGGGTTGGGGTGGAGATGGAGGTGGTTGTGGTCTTGGTGATGGTGGTGGTTATGGGTATTAGAGCAGAGGAGAAAAGGAAGAGTGCAGGTCCAGTGCATATCTGAGAATGGACCTCTCTGTCAAAGGCGCTGTTTACCTTGTAAATTTTTCAGAGCATCGCACTGTGGTCCGTGTTTCAGCAGAACTCAGGGAGCCATGTTGTGTAAGGATCCGTGTTAGAAAACCTCAGTGATAGGCTACTAACAGGCACGCATATACACAATCACACTGTCTCACACAAATACATCATTAAAACACACACATGCACACACACACACGCACACACACATGCACACAAACACACACACACACGCGCACACACACATGCACACAGTTAAATTACAGTGATGTTACTTGAAAGAACAATGAAACACTTTATACTTACAACCTGGCTAATGTAACAGCCGTAGTGCAAGTGATACACTGCTTTCAGAAACTGGAGCAGCACATTATGAATTTATGTCCACTTAAGACAATACATTTATTGCCTATTGTTGTGTTTGGACCTATTGTAGAGCGGAACTTAGAGAGCCTCAATTGATGGTGTTTGGTTGTGTAAGGCATTCAAAATGCTGAGTGTAGACTCAGCTAAGGCTAGCCCAGTGTTGCGGGACTCTACATGCTGTAAACAGCAACCTTAAAAAACAACCCCAAAAATCTCCCCAGTCTTCCTCACACATTCAGTCTGTTGGCTGTTATCTGTCCCTGTGATGTTGCACATGTTTTTCAACCTAACACTGGGATAATACTTGTCCAAAACAAGCGAATCATGATAGTCTTCTATACTGAACTGAGCCTACTTTACCATTTAATGTGTTATCCTTTGCTTCATGACTACAATGACAATGTATTGCAGTCAATGGAGATTTATTTGGTTATATTTATATTTGGTTGACTCTGACAACAAATAATGCTGGTAAGAAATCAACACCCAGTCTGCTATTAATTGGCCAAATACACTAAATGCATCCATGAGACATACTGTAGTATTAAAGAGTCAAGCACATTAGCAGCATCTCTGGCAGCTGGAGAAGCTGTGTTTCACTGACCCTACCTGAATTATATCCTGATCCTGAGGTGGCTTTACTTTTACTGGTTTTTAGGACTTTGAATGTCATAAAATATACAATATTACATCTCAAGTCCCTGGTAGCGCCCTCACACACATAACGTACACAAGAGCATCTGCACTGGAGGAGAATAGTGAGGTGCCACTGGAAGGATGCTGGCCTATTGGCATGAGCCGAGACCACGCAGGTCAGTCTCTTGTCTCATTGACTCAACAACACAGGACCCTCATCTGTTTCTAGGGCACTGGAAGATGAAATGGGTTTGTTAAATTAGCTCCCGCTAATCGGCTCGGGGAATTTGTCTCGTCTCCCAGGACGTCCTCATCCCTTCATTAGGCAGCTCCTAAACACCACGGGAGGACTGACCTGACTGCAGTTATTTGGGAAACGTCCTCAAAAACGCATTTCCCATTGTGATCCTATGTGGAGGAATCGGGCACGTTTCAAAACTGCATGTGTGTGTGTGTGTGTGTGTGTGTGTGTGTTTGTGTGTGGGGGGACTGCAGGCATGCCGGTGTGCGCTTGATAGCATGTGGCTGCAGGATTAATCTGGTGTTCCAATCTGATCAGGCATTTTTGAAACATTAATGGCTCCGCACCAGCTTTCTTAAAGTAGCCTTGCATTGAGGGCTCCGGCTGTGCAGTCTTGCAGAGATATAGCCTAGTGGAGAGGGGGGGGGGGGAGGAGAGCAAGGGAGAGACGGAGAGAGGGAGAGAGAGAAAGAGAGAGGGAGAGGAGGAAGGCAAGCAAATGGAGGAGGGAGACAGCAGCAGAATTATAAAGGTACAGAAATAGAAATTTGTGTACAGGAGTCTTTGTGGTGAGCAGAGGGAGGGAGAACATTAGTCCCCTCCAACATGCACACACACACACACACACACACACACACATAAATACATGCACTTGCACGCACACACACACACACACACACACACATGCGCGCACACACACACACACAGACACATTCTGATACACACATGCCTATACACATGCAGATTCAAATACATTCATGCCTGCACACACGCAAACATGCACACCAATAAATACATATGAATACATACACGTACATGTACCAGTCCCACACACGACGGGCATCTACACGTATTCCTAAATGTGTGGTAATGATGTGTAAGATAAAGTGTAGATTGATTATGTGTGTTGGGTAGTGTGCATGTCAGTGTGTGTGTGTGTGTGTGTGTTTGCAGGGAACAGTTGTCTGGACAGACCTAGAAGAACTGATGATATTGATCCTGGCTGATAGGAAGAAGTGGCTTGGCTTTAGACGACACACACACACGAACACGCACACACACACACACTCTCTCTCTCACACACACACACACTGCTCGATCAATGGACATTTATCTGTATGAGAAAGAACATGACAACTCTGTTTTCATAATGGTGGCCGTGGTTCTGCGCCACGCTATAACTCAACATCCCTCTCCATCCTGCTCCCTCAGCTTACCCCTCTTTCTCTCTCTCTCTCTCTCTCCTTTTTTCATCTTTCTTTCCCCTCTTTATGCAGCTACCCCATTTGTGTCGCCCCTCCTCCCTCCCTCTCTACTCTTTCTCGGTCTCTGTGCAGTGTCGGTGAGATTGCAGCACTGAGGAGGTTACCTCCCTCCCCCTCTCCCTCTCTCTCTCTCTCTCTCTCTCTCCCTCCCTCCCTCCCTTTCAAACACAAGCTTGCTTTCAGCCACTCTTTGTTGTGTCTGCTGCCCCCTGTCTTCCATGAGGTGGAAGAGCAAGCAGCAAACCACTGCAGTGGCCCAAACCAAGACACTATTGTACTGGCTCAGTCGCATATAGGGAACACAGACCATGTTTTTCACTGAACAAAACATTCTGCAATATATAAGCCACATGGCTTTCCTGTATCATCGTGTCGACCAAGCGACCTGCTCTCTGCTCAGTGAGTCTCATCCCGTCTTACGAAAGTTTCGCAGGTTACAGTAACAACCCTGATTGCCTCATCTGGCAGATGATAAACCTCATCCTTTGGGAAACATCTGTTTCGCTAAACATTTAGCCACATTCACAGAGTGCAACTGCTTTTTAGGAATATCTTCAGTTAAAATGCAATATCATATCAGTAGATGAATGATTATCAAAATAATTTTACTTCAGTGACAGTGTCAGAATATGTGTGATGTTTTTCTGCGGAAATATAATATTTTTAACACAAAATAATACAGCACAGGGCATTAGAAAAAGAGTTTGTCACAGATATTTTTTGGAAGGGATCGTTTGAACATTTATAATCATTTTATAGTCATAAATAAATGAATATACCCATTTTAGTGATGGAATTTTCTACAGAGATTAAAAAGGTAAAGGAAAAAAGATATATTTAGACAGAACATGATATGAAAGCTACACATAACTGGAAATTTCACAACAGGCAAAGTTAATCGGTGGTAACCAAGGAAACTTTGGAAAAAGTGTGTTAGGAGGTAGTATAAATTGTTTGAAGACAATCCTTCAGTTTCCTCTCAAAGATCCTGTAACTGGCCATGCCTGCGACACCTTGTACTTCCGCTCAATACTGCATTTCACTCCATGCTGCATCAGGGATCTCACTAAAGGCTTAAGTTTAGCTTCGGTTACATTTTTGGTTGGCCAATCAGCGAACAGAGGAAAGGCTATGACATCCAGTGAGGAGTTGGCAACCGGCAGTGAACCACTAGTGGTAGCGAATGGCTGAAGGCACGTCCAATAGTTTTCTAGTTCACAGCAAGTATCTGCCTATGAGGAAGGCAACGCACTCCAGTTGACCGATCCCAGGCGAAAATGTGAAGCATTTGGTATAGCTGGCTATCGTGTAACTGGCTAATGATTTGCATATGTGTGTATTCCATGCTTAGCTGGTCATTGTTGCCTTCCCTAGTTTGCTATATGATTCCATGTGCTAGCCATATTTAATTCACCTCTTTTCTATGTGTATTTGTATGTATTATCTGTCTGCTCTTTGTCTCTCTCTCTCTCTCTCTCTCTCTCTCTCTCTCTCCCCATTCTGCAGTATGTGGCGTTTCTCTCTCTCCTATTCATCCTCATCTCTATCTCGACATTCTGCTTGGAGACGCACGAAGCCTTCAATACCATCCACAACAAGACGGAGAACGTCACGGTGGGCAACGTCACGAAAGAGGAGGTGGTGTGGGAGGTGGAGACAGACATGTGGCTCACCTACGTGGAGGGCGTCTGCGTCATCTGGTTCACCATCGAGGTGTTCGCCCGCGTCATCTTCTGCCCGGACAAGGCGGAGTTCTTCAAGAGCTCGCTGAACATCATTGACTTCGTGGCCATCCTGCCCTTCTACCTGGAGGTGGCGCTCAGCGGCCTGTCCTCCAAGGCCGCCAAGGATGTGCTGGGCTTCCTTCGCGTGGTGCGTTTCGTGCGAATCCTGCGTATCTTCAAGCTGACGCGGCACTTTGTGGGTCTGCGGGTCTTGGGCCACACGCTGCGCGCCAGCACCAACGAGTTCCTCCTGCTCATCATCTTCCTCGCCTTGGGCGTGCTCATCTTCGCCACCATGATCTACTACGCCGAGCGCATCGGAGCCGACCCTGCCGACCCCTCGGGCGCCGCCCACACCACCTTCAAGAACATCCCCATCGGCTTCTGGTGGGCCGTGGTCACCATGACCACGCTGGGCTACGGGGACATGTACCCGGAGACATGGTCCGGCATGCTGGTGGGCGCGCTGTGCGCCCTGGCTGGTGTGTTGACCATCGCCATGCCTGTGCCCGTCATCGTCAACAACTTTGGCATGTACTACTCGTTAGCCATGGCCAAACAGAAGTTGCCCAAGAAGAAAAACAAACACATCCCTCGCGCCCCGCAACCGGGCTCGCCCAACTACTGCAAGCCAGACGCGCTCGCCATGGCGACGGCCTCGCCGCACAGGCTCATGGGAAACGTGCTGGGTGGCATTGGGGTGTCTGGCAGCATGGGCGGAGACTGCCCTCTGGCCCAGGAAGAGATCATAGAGATCAACAGAGCAGGTGTGTGTCCGTGTGAGAGAGCGGAGCGTCTGAGAGTGAGTGTGTGCGAGCATACAGTGCAGTACAGTGCAGTACGTCGGCAGTTGATGAGAGTATGTATGAAATGAAATCTAATTGATTTTCTCTTATTGGGTACACACTACTCCACGGCTGAAGTTGTATTGTTTTAGCTGGCCCCATTGCTCCCCTTGGGACGCCACACTCACCGCTCCGCCTGAAGCACTCACTGCTACATCTCTTAATTACAGTTTGAAGCTCACCTGTTTCAAGAGGACAATGAACAATGACACCTTGCATCAAATGATTTCTTTTTTGGGGGGTTGGGGGGTGGGGGGGGGGGGGGGTGGGGATCATTATAGCCCCAGGCCAAAAAAAATGGAATTGTTATTCAGTTTTCAGTTAAGGTGTTCACTAGAACAGAATTCTCGGTCGCCAAAACTCTGTGGGCAGATCAGTTGCATATATTTGGCCTCAAGACCCTTGTCACAAATCTCAGTGCCCCCAAAATGTCTCATTTCCCATCAACTCTGGGCGGCGTGAGTGTTTTTCACTCGTCTGTAATTATCCTGTCGCTCATCTCTGCAGCTCAGCTGCTTGCTGGTCTGAGGCCAGAGCGGGCCTAACGCCTGGCCACACACAGATTAGGATTAGTGGTGTGTCCTGGCGAGATTGGCTTGTCAGAGCAGCATCCCACATGTCAAGCGCACAGCTCAAGGGAGTAGGCAGTGGCGGATTAGAGCGCGCCGCGCGCGGGTTTCCCGCTAGGCCCTCCATCCACACCCTTTGATAGCATTAGCTAAATTAGCCACCCTATTCTGTTCCTCTCGCCATCGAACCAATCCCAGTAATGAAGTCTCCAAGTCAAGTGAGAGAGTCCCTCTTTGATACCATGTCCACTTACAGTATAGCCTACATGTATGCGCTGGAACTTTAAGCTGTAGATCTATTGCCTTTTTTCCCAGAGAGAACACTTCATACGCTCAAACCATTTAGCGCATATAGCATACAGTTCATACATGTATATAAACACAATGCCAACTGTAGTGCAGAATGTATGATTAGCTTTAGTATGCTACTGCATAGGCCTACTTTGTTTTCTATAGGCCTACACATAAAGCAGGCAATCTCAAAACACCTCAAAGTGGTGTTCCTCAGATGAACATAGTCACTGTATGGCAGAGTCTTTATGTAAATATTCTCTTGAGCAAGAGGAAGTGTCTATTTCACACGTCTGAGAGAAGCCCTAGTAGCCTCCTACTGTAAATAATATCTGGAAGAGCGCGTGCGGGTGTGCGATTTGAGGTACTGTAGGATTAATTATCGCCCAGCAAGACTTGGAGTGGTTTCTATTCTTCCAGGAATACCCACCCTCTGACTGGATAGCTTTAAGTACGCTTATTAAAGATGCATGCCATGACTGTTCACTTGCAGAAGAAAATGGGTGCTTCTACTTTACAGGAGACACTCCGTCAGAATTTGTCCACTGGAGGAGTTATGCTTGACAATCATGTATGAATAATGTATGCAAAGTCTGTCAGCTCCAAAAAACTTTAAAGTCTGTCTCACATTAATGTGAGTTGTTTTTTTTATTTCCAAGGGAATGTTTCCACTTCAATCTCTGCTTGAATGTCTTGTTAGACATACTGTATGTCAAACCACAACAGCTCGGAAATATATCAGCCCTTGTGCCATTGGCCTCTGCCCTGTTTGATTTGTCTCCGTCATCGCAAGAAAAATTTGCCCTTTGATTCCGAACAATTTCATATCTAATGGCCTCCAGCATTAGTCCAGCTTCAGTCTCAAGAGGCTCAGAGATATCGTCAAAACACGCTGACAACCTGATCAACATTCATTCAGCCTTAACAAATGTGAAACAGACGTTAAAGTGGAGTTCAAGTCTGAATGCAAGATCAGTTTAAATTCAAAGGCTCTCTATGATGTGTATATACAGTATTTAGTATATATATTTATATATATGGATTTGTTCTCATCCTTTGTCTTCCCTCATTTCCTTCTCCCCCCCTCTCTCTATTTCAACTGTCAACACTACAAACTCACTC
Organism: Sardinella tawilis; assembly: GCA_030264315.1. NCBI lineage: Eukaryota > Metazoa > Chordata > Actinopteri > Clupeiformes > Clupeidae > Sardinella > Sardinella tawilis. The sequence continues at coordinate 9,284,447 of JASCQY010000001.1, forward strand.
AAACTCAGGGGATAAACTATGCACTCAACTTACGATGCTGTGTAAGAGAGTATTGGTTTTAGTCCTCTCTCTCCCTCTCTTTTTCCCCCCTCTCTCTCTTTCTCTCTCTCTCTCCCTCTCTCGCTCTCTCTCTCCGTCTGCCTGTTTGTGTATTTGGAGTGCTGTGCCTGAGGTGATTCTGTAAATTGTACAGCATCTCACGTCAACTCATGTCATATTTGATTTGACAGCTGTGTCAAAAGCTGTAAGCACTAGCTACCCTGCAGCACCTGTGCATATATGTGTGTGTATGTACGTACATGTGTGTGTGTGTGTGTGTGTGTGTGTGTGTTTGTATGTACCAGTGTGTACGTGTGTGTGTGTGTGTGTGTGTCTGTCTGTCTGTCTGTCTGTCTGTCTTCCTGTGTGTATTTGTGCATGCGACGTATAATACAATGGTGATAGTAACACCATCATGTGACCTTGTGTCTGTCAGATTACTAATATTCGTCCCCTCCTTCATTCCACCCTTAACCTCCCATTCCTGGTTCATAATATGCTCTCCTATCCCCTCACTCAACTCACCACTCTTTGCCATGCACTTACTTATTCACCCATTCCCCCTTTCTCCTTAACCCTCTTAACCTCCCTTAACCTGCCTCATTTTAACGCGTGACCCCTTCTTTTTGTCTTCTCCTCCACATCTCTTTGAATCTATCTATTGATCTCTTTTTTCTTCCTCTATCCATTTGTCCTTTGATCAACTTTTCTCTATCATTCTCTTCCTTTACATCTCTATCTTCACCATCTCTCCCATCTCCTTTTCTTTCTTCCCTTTATTCGCCCATATGTCTTTTTCAATACAATGCTTTCTATCCTTCCTTCTCTGTTTCCCTCCTTCTCACTACACCTTTTCTTCCCTTTCTCCGTCCTGTGTGTCTCTCGTTCACATTCTGTCTCTCTCCACTTGCCTTCCTCCTTCTTACTTCTCTCCATCCCTCCCTCTTTCTGTCTGACCCTTCCCCCTTCTCTCTCTTCTCTCTCTCCCTTTCTCTCTCTCTCTTCCTCCCTCCCTCCCTCCCTCCCTGCTTCCCTGTCTCAGACTCCAAGCAGAATGGCGATGCTGCAAGCGCAGCGCTGGCCAATGAGGACTGCCCCACCATAGACCAGGTGCTGGGGCCGGACGACCGCAGTCCTGCCACAGGGGGACTTGGCACGGGCCGCGAGCGCTACCCCCACGACCGAGCCTGCTTCCTGCTCAGCACTGGGGAGTTCCGCACCACAGACAGCAATGTCAGGAAAGGTACGCGCCATTGGGCTCAGTGACACAAACACACACACACACACACACACACACACATACATACACACACAAGGGTGTACGCATATGCATGAATACACACATGTTCACATATTGTACTTACATTGGCACTACATTCCTATATAGCAGGTATGCTTAGGATCTCTCATGAATGTTGAATTAGTCTCTAAAACGCTTTAATTCAATGAAACTGCAGTCTGTGCAGTAGACATTGTGCTCCACTTTAGCTAATATTCTGATAGTGACTGTCGTATAGAAAGACACAGACGCACACACACACGCACACACACACGTGCACACACACACACACACACACACACACACACACACACGCACGCACTGTAACTACATGACACAGGGGGACATATATTTAGTAGAGGAATCACACCTCCCTGCATTCTCCCCCAGCCATTCCTCTCATCGCTCCACCACATCAGTCATCCTGATTGACAGCCAGTCACTGCTGCCGTGCCACTCCCACTGCTGGTCTGGGGTTGGGTTTCTGGGAAGGGACAGAGAGCTTGAGAGAAAGAGAGAGAAAGAGGGGGGAGTGGGAAAGAGAGAGAGACAGAGAGAGAGAGAGAGAGAGAGAGAGCTCCAGGACAGCAGTGGCAGTGGCAGGCAAAGGCAAAGGCAGAGGCAAAGGCAGAGGCAGAGGCAGCGTTTCTGCTGCAATACTGGCTCACTGGCTCAGGCTCCTCTGCAGCAGTCTGTCTGCCTGCCTGCCTGCCTGCCTGCTCTCCAGAGTTCCCCTCTTCTGGCTTCACTGCAGCAGTCCATGTTTTTCTCTCAGCTCTGCTCATGCATGCACACACACACACACACACACACACACACACATGCACACACACACACACACACACACACACACACACATGCACGCACGCACACACAGTATACACAAATACATGTACATACAGTACATGCATTTATACAGTACATACTGTACATATAAACCAACATGTTTTATGCATACATGTAAAACATATGTCTGCCCCAAACCATCGGTCTACTTATAATATAATATAAAATGACTATACATGAAACACACTTATGTTCATGTATACACAGACAAGAATAAGCATAATTCTCAGCAATCTCACTTCATCAAGCTGTCGTCTGCTGCTAAATCTATCTATCTATCTATCTATCTATCTATCTATCTATCTATCTATCTATCTATCTATCTATCTATCTGTCTATCTATTTGTCTGTCTATCTGTCTGTCTGTCCGTCTGTCGATATCTATCTATCTATCTATCTATCTATCTATCTATCTGTTGTCTGTCTGTCTACCTGTCTGTCTGTCTGTCTACCTGTCTTGCTGTCATTCATTAATTTTTTAACGGGTCATGCTCTCTCTGTCTACTGGTCTCTTCCCTTACCCCACTTTTGGTTGGTGTCCATCTTTTCTCCACCTGCTCCCACTCTTCTGTTTCCCCTCCCACCTCCCCGGCATTCCTGTCTCCTCCATCTGCACGCTGGCTTTTACCATCTCTCTTTATTTTTCTTTTCTTTCTTTTCATGGACCTCTTGCTCCTAAACTTCCTCTATACCCCCTTTACACACCTACTCCCACACTCCCCAAAACACACCAGAAGCAGCCGCCGCCAGCCCCATCTCCCCCCCGGGAGAGGAATGGTTCAAGCCGGAGGGGCCTCTGCTACAGCAGGACCTCAATGCAAACTCTGCCTCCTCCTGGATCAAACCATAGCACCACAGAGGTAACACCCACGTCAAATGAACACAAATACGATGTCACCTGCTATAGTTTCGATCAATTAGCAATTTCTGAGGCAGAGTCCAGCCTGACACCAACAAGCCCAGACAGTCTGTGCACTTACATGGGCACACGCACACGAGCGTAAGACATGTACAGTGCAGCGAACGTCTGTTGGCACACACACACACACACACACACACACACACACACACACACACACACACACACACACACACGCACACACACACGGACATACCACACCACACACACAGACAAACCACACCACCCATACACAGTCAATCAGACACACATACACCAGTATAGGCTGTGTAGCGTACCAGTAAGTACACAAAGGCCCACATGCATTGCCATTCATCTCTTCACTATGCAATGCACATACAGTACTTATCTGTCTTTATTTCCACACTTAATAAATAGCTATTACACACCTCACATCCGCAACACAAACTCAACGCAAAAACATCAGCTATCAACAAGCACAGTCTCTCGTCCTTTCGTCCTTCAGCTTCGTCACTGTTCTCTCTCCTACTGTGCTCTTACAGTATGCTGTGTCATTGTACGGAATGTATTTCAAAGTGCATGACTGATGTGTTTTCTGATTTACTGAAGACTCTTTTGTCTGTTTCACCATTTTCATGGTGGATCATGATTCTTTGATGGAAATGAAAATGGGATTGGGGCAAGGTGTAATATGTGTGTGTCGTGTACTGTATGTTTGATGTTTGTGGGTGTGTGGGTGTTGTTCGTCCACACATCACATTATCTTTTGCATTTTAGAATAACACAGCTGAGAATAGTCATCGTGGTGCGGGCACACACATACACACTCACTGACACACACACACACACACACATGCACACACACACACATGCAGATCTTTTCAGTCACACATATACATGACACACACACATTACTGAAAGTTGGAGGCATATTTGACTCGCCGAAGAAGCAGTGCTTACTGAAATTTGGCCCCAGAGAACCAAAGTACTATTGGGATGCTGTGTTAGTGGTACAATACACATAAGCCCATCTTCTCTCTCTCTTTCTCTTTCTCTCTCTCTCTCTCTCTCTCTCTCTCTCTCTCTTTCTTACCCAGCACAACCTGACTTCACTAACACACTTCAAGAATATCAGATAAACAAATCCAGAAATCCACGTTCACAATTAACATAATTAAGTGTGTGTGCGCGTGTGTGTGTGTGTACATGTGTGTTTGATTGTGATGATAGCTTAGCCAGTGGTGCTGTATCATTTCTCTCTCTTTCTCTCTCTCTCTCTCGCTCTAACTGTCTCTCAATCTCTTTCTTTCTCTCTCTTGCTCTCAATCTCTTTCTTTTCTCTCTCTCTCTCTCTCTGTATCTCTCTGTATCTCTCTTTCCCTTGGGGCTGTTGTGAGGTGTCTGACGCGCTGTTGTGTTGTTGTTGTTTTCCTCCTCAGGTTGTGTCGTGTCATGCGTTTGTATGTTCGCTCTTGTTGCTCTTCGTTCCTCTTCTCTGTCCTGTCCTGTCCTGTCCTGTCCTCCCCCCTGTGTGTGTCGTGTGTGTTGTGTGTTGTGTTTTTGTGTTGCTGTGTCCTCCTCCTCTCTGGCTCTGGGGCTTTTACCTGCTGGAGTGCCCAAATCTACTACTTTTGATCAAGTAAACAAACAAACAAACAAACAAGATCAACAACAACAAACACCTAAATAGAGTCCTTTATAAATCTATTACAACTGTGCTATTGGTAGCAATTTAGTTGTTCTTTTTCAACAGTGCACTTCATGAAGGTAAAAGTCACTAGGGGAATTCTTTATTTCCTTCGTTTACACAAAGCTGGTTTCTTCTCTGTCCTGGAACTGCCCTCCACTGGAGCGCAAATGAGCTTTGTTTCATCACAATGTGTCCAGAGGCTACCCCGTGCACTGGTTCCAGGTCAGATCCTCAGCATCATACGGACTGATACTCTCCATTGAAACGCAGAGGAAATAGACTGACCTGGGGTCAGGGCTTGGGGGCAAGAAGTGAGAGATGAAAAAAGATGTTAAGGGCCAGTGCTGAAACATTGATCATTGATGCTGTGAGGATGTGCTACAGTCCTTTGGTCTCAAAACACTTGGACAGAATATCAACACACTTAGGGAGGACTGGGTATTTATGGACAACTGAATAGGCTGAAAAATTGATTCTCAGACAATTGACCAGTAGACAGGCTGAAACAAAACAAAAAAGGATAGGATTGTGGAGGACTAAGAATCTAACCAATTGGATGAAACTGAGATGTATGAGGAAGGTGCATCAGAAATCCGTAGTGCGGCCCAAGGCCTAGTGGGTCACCATTACTGACTGAATCCCAAAAGACGGACAGACTGCCCGTTAGGACACATGTAGAGACAGACACACTGTTTTGACGGACAGACTTATGAAAATACATTGACAGGTCTGTAGACCCATAAGGAGAGACAAGTACACCAGTCAAAACCCACTGATAGGAAGAGGCAGATAGGTAAAGGGAGTTAGATTTGATATACACAGACAGCCTGGGACACGTGACACGGAGGGCTGACTTGTGAGACTCGTTGGGACTGTAGTGAGCTGGTGCGTGCGCTCTGCTGTGCTGTGTGTGAGTGTGTGTGTGTGTGCGTGGGTGCGTGAACGTGTGTGTGTGTAGACTTTCTGCGCGCTTCCTTCTTCCTTAAAAGCCAAGCAGCTGAGGTGAGGGCATTGAGATGGGTTCAGTTCTTGACTGCTCCACAGACCAGCTCTCGCAGCTTGTTGGCTTTTAACAGGGCTATCATTTAGCTTTACTGCCTATGCGGCTTGGCAGCCATCATTCTCGGGGACTTCTTTGACCTCTGTTGACAGATGCACAAAACAACTATCAAGGGTCAGGAAAGGTCAAAGTTTAGAGGTGCTGTCGCTGCCTCAATCTGCCCCTTTTGCCACACCCCACACATAAAGACTTGAGCTAACCTCATATTCATCAGTATTTACAAATGTGTTTGTATGTGAGTAGGATTTTACATTGAATTCATTTGCAGATTATTTTTTTCATTGTGTATGTTTGTGTGTAGTACTAGTTGTATTTTCTTTCTTTGCATTTTATTATTGATTTAATTAGTCATTCTATTTACATTTCTTATTTCTGTTAATTTATTCCTTATATCCTCTTTTTGCTATACTCTGTTTACGCATAATACTTTTCAGCTCTTCTCTTTTTTCTCTCTTTCCTGCCCACTGTTGCCAAGGAAACAGTGGAAGAGAGCATTCTGGGACTTGAGAGCAATGCATTATGGGACAGCTATTTTAAAGAGTCAAATAAAGTAATATTTCACATTAAAAGATGTCTAAAAGCAACCAGGTGATGAAGACATGAATGTTCATTACGTCCAACCACCAAACCATGCTCCCACGATGCACTGCAAGTATCATGTTTACTACTACTAATGTGCTATTGCTGCCGTGTTGCACTCATGTATATATCACCACTTTTTGCTTGCGTGTCAGTTCCTTTCTGTTTGGGTGAGCAGCTTGTTGGAATCGGAGAGAGTTTTGTTTTTGTTTCCTTTACGATGACAACCTTAGCACAGTGAGTGTCTTGGCTCTCTCCCCTGGCACACGGCACCGGCCTGCATTTAGTGGCTCAGGACAGAACCTTCTGGGCACGCACTGCAGAGGAGACGCAATCCAGCAAGCCCTTGTTCCCATATGGGCCTGTCACAGGAGAGATCCTGCCCTCTTGGGAGTGGTTCTCTCGCTCCCTGCCGAGTGGACATTGCACAAGCAGCATATGTGCACTTGGCTAAGTGTTCACTGTGCCAGTGAAGACAATGAGGGGTAAGGCACCAGAGTTTCCCTCTAGCATTCTTGGGCCTGGATTTCAGGACTGCGGTAGCTACATATGTTTACAGCGGGAGGTTGGAGGAAGGGGGCCAAGAGTCCAGTATCTCTCTTCTCTCTTCTCAGGCCATCTGAGGTGTGAATCACCGCCGCTCTCTCTGGGGCTTGTGTTAACGCTCCCCAGTTCAGTTCATTTCATTACCAGCCTCCTGATGGGCCTTATGAAGTAGCACTCAGCCCGGCCATAGCGAGGTCGTTTTACTCAAAGGTCACATGATCTTTGTGGCCAACCGGATAATAGAATCTGAGTTTTTCCTTTTTTTTTCAATGCACTTCACACCAAAGCCTTTTCTGTAGGATAAAGAGAGCCTAGTGTACTCTATTTAGCTGCTGTGCATTCATTAGCTTTAATCCACTGAGTCAACACGCATTGACCCACCATCCTGGGGGAGAGTCAGAGATCTCATTTTGCTCAGGTTACTTGGATGTTATGGATGGGGGTGGTGAGGGAGGGAGAGGGCTCCTCTGCAGCTGAGGTCATGGTGAAGCCTTGTCACATGTCCAATATGGCCGCCACTTTTTTTAAAGAGCGAAACATTTCTCACATGCTTCTTGAACCTCTTGCCTCTGTTCAGGCACATGGCTCCATGCTGCTGTATGACTTTGTACAGCAGTGACATTTTGTGGTGGTGGTGGCGGCGGCCATATTGGGCATTGCACAACGCCAGCGTCAAGTCAGCTGCAGGAGAGTCCAGTCTGACTGGAAACAATAGAGGAGCTCAGCTGGTTTTGGAGACATGCTGGATTCTGTCATGGTCTCTGCAATCAAACGTTGTGTTGATTTGTTTAAAAAAGGCCTGGATGGGCCAGGATACCGACAGAATTCCAGCATACAGTACGCTTACTTCAAATGATCCTATTCCACCACCAGTGGTGCTCTCTCTTCTTCTTGTGTTACTGAGCAGTTTTGCATAGAGGCCTTTGTTTGGCTGACCAAAAGGGACAGAGGGAAGACGCTTCTGTCTTCTGTTAGCGATGTATTTACCTGTAGAACTCTAGGCACTTGGAGATGGCTATAAAAGAGGTGAATATCTGTAGTCTGTGTGTTTCAGTATTGTCATACTTCGCCGCCCATATCACAGAGATCACCTTTACCACAGTCATGATTCGTCTGATTACTGAACTAAGCCAGTGAGTGGGGTGCTGTGATGCGGATTCAGTAGTTTCTTTTTGGCAGGGTTAGGTCTGGATGTGTCAGGGCATTCAATCAGGGGTGCATCTGTCTGTGAGTTTGTTCTATACATGTGTGACAGAGCGTTTCTCTGCCACGTCCCACATTTCTCAAACTGGCCTTATCATGTATGTACATGTAATGAACATACATGGTCCTCATTTTGTGATTTTTTTTGTCTTTTTTTGGGTGTCTGACATGCATGTATGTTTTCCCCTTGCTCGTCAGTATAACACTGTGCCATTGGCCAACACACAATAGCCTCTTCCCCTTTCTTTTACTCATGATTGGAGGATCTAGTGTTCTGCATTATGATGCTCTTGTCCACTAAACACCGAACCAAAGCAAATTTCAAACAAGTACAATTCTTGTCTGGACTAATTTGTGTCATAGGCTACATACATGTATATCTACATATATATTCAAATAGTGTGTTTACATACAGTCTGGCAGTGACTGTCAATAAAACTGACTGAATATGTATCTCTGCTGACCTCTACACACATAAATACCATTAGTCTCTATAGAGCATGTTAGCATGTTCTAGGTTAGTCTATTATCAGTGTCATTGTAAACCCTGTAGGAGGTTCCTTTGTCTCTGGGTGGTTAGGTTTGGCCTAATACCAGCGGTTATGACTATAGAACTCACCAGTAAACAAAAACAGAAAATACTGTTTATTACCCAGCAAATCTGTTGATGCATAATTTAGTTTTTGGTCATGGTACATTGTTTCAGTGTGTGTCTTAACATTTACTCATGTTTTTCTTGGATTACACAATGGCTTTTTTTTCGGTTCTGTCATATTTGAAATTGTTGTTGTCTTTATCAAATGCATCTCATTGTATTTGTTAGTGATGCCATATTTACCATGTTTAAAGATGTTAGCATAAATGTGTTTGACAAATATTAACCTGGGTTCCAACAAATTAGTACTGTTGCGACACTTTAAGATTCATTACGATACTATGCAGCAAAAGGCGAGGATGTGAAAAAAAAAACACCTTTATATCTTATGCACAATGTTTCACAATAGCATTTTAACAGTTTGTTAGCTGTAGCTGTAGCAGCTGTGCCAAATCTTAGCACCTACTATCCCGATGCAGTGCTGATTTGTTCAGCATGGAGCTCCAGGGTTGATATTTGCTGTCCTCATCGTTGTCCTCCTCTCCTGTCCTCTCCTGTCCTCTCCTGTCCTGTCCTCTCCTCTCCTCTCCCCCCTGCCTGCTTGTCAGACTAACCCTCTTCATCCCCCACCAGGCCGTACATCCAGCCCCCGTAGCATAACTAAGGTGTGAACAGAGAGGTATGTAACCCGGCAGTCTCCACTGCTGTGCTTGGATTGGCCCCCGGCCCTTCCAATCTCCGCATGAACACTGCGTTGCCCTCTGCCGAGCTTCGCAGGGCCGCTGTTGGCTTGGGCTCGGATACTTTCCTTTATCCATGTTATGCTGCAGGGAGACACCATTTTCTGTCTTCTGGTTGGGACACGGCACTGACGGTAGGCATACTTATTAGGGAGAGTATATCCAGTCCATTCGTACAAGGGCCAGTAACGGCTCGAAGAACTCTTTGGCATAGTTATTATATAGTCATCACCAGTCTACGTGTAGACAGAATACTGTGTGTCTACATCCAGTGCCCATTGTGTCATCCTTTGGCAATGCAACACTCTATCACAGTTGTAAAGCTTAGGACATCATATTTTCTTAGAGTGCAGAAAAAAAAGTCTCGTCCCTGAAAGAGATAGTTGCTTGTAAAATCTTGTTCATAAGCAAATATAAATTCAGATCTAAATGTCTGAAATGTATGGGAATTTGTTAACTTATCTTAAATGCACCACTGAATGTCATTCTTTATTATCTTATAAAGATAGTGATAGTTATAATGAAACAGGAATATAGTGATAGAAGTCACCAGCTCAGGGCACATTTCCCCAAGTCCTTTTGAATCATTTGCATATATACGCATATTCCACTCATTTTGTTTTAATTCACTACCACCTACCATTGTTCAGTCACTTTCCTACATGTGATAAAGTGTATCATGAGATATTCTTTCCATTGTGGCTATGTGGACGTTACTATTTTCAGACAGCATTTTGGAATATGTATGTCCTTACACAGACTTGTATTCTAAACAGCCTGCTAGCAGCACAGTTGATCTTATACTCAGTTCTAAGCCGTGGCATGCCTCAGCACTTCTCACAGCAAATCACTTTGTGTTATCAACTCTGCCATCAACTCTGTATTACAAGTTATATCCCACATATTTTGGGAACCTCACTGTGAGATGCAAACTGAAGTGCCCATCTTGAGTGCACTAGATTATCTTCAGATCCTGGCATTACAACAAACAACAGCAACATTTTGTTTGTACAGCATGTGTCTGGGTGTGTGTGTGCGTGTGCTTGTGTTTTTGTATGTGTCTCTGTGTACCACTTCCCATATTTTTTTAGAAGCTGCAGCTCTAATGAGAATTGCAATTGCCGCTCCACTTTCTCATAACTACAGTATGTATTGGTATTTTTATTTGCATTTAGAGAATACCATCCAATGCTCACCATTTCTATTTCCCCTACATTTATTCTCGTTGTTTTCTCCAATCATGTCACATTTACCTCTTATTATTTGCATCTTGTATGGTGTGTGATGGTATATTGTTGATGATTTAAACATACACAGTTTATACAGAATTTACACATCACTTATTTACACTTCTATGTTCTTCTTACTCTCTCAGGAGTGAGAGACTGGAGTCTTGGTGTTCAGTTCAGCTGGAAAAGCTATTATTAGTGTTGAACTGGCTAAGCTAGAGCGTACCCATATTTATCCAAATCAATCCAGTTAGAGGCGGAGCAAAACGGAGAGGCACAGGGGAGGAGAAATGTGTAGAATGGGACTGAGGGAGAGGGAATGTGACGCCATATTCACTTTAGCTCTAAGGGCAATAGAAAAATCCTTTCCACCTTACAAATATACATATTAATGCAATTGTTTTAAGGAAGGTGTGTGTGAGTGAGTGAGTGAGTGAGTGTGAGTGTGTGTGTGTGTGTGTGTGTGTGTGTGTGTGTGTGTGTGTGTGTGTGTGTATGTACATACCTCACTGTGACGCAGTCCCAGTGTGTCTCACTCTAAATCACCTCTGTGACCCGATCTGGTGCCGATCCGTAAAAACTTACGGAAGTAGTCGGAAGTAATACCTACTGCGTGTTCTCAGATCACTACGGACGTAGGTCTTCCTGTTTTTTATTTACTATTGTTTGTGATTGTTTTTGTTTTTCTTCCCCATGACTACTCTCTGTGTTTCTGTCGGTGTGGAGGTGTCCCTCTGTGTTTGTCTGTTTAGAAGGGAAGTTACTTGGATGACATGTTGATTCTGCTCTCCTTTTCACATCCACCCTCAATCAAAGCCACGATGAGCAGAGGGCCCACATTTCTGCCATACTCTGTCTTCATCTTTTCCACTCTTATGTCCTGGAAGAATAAATAGGCTAATTTGAGTTTACCCTAAGAAGATACACAGTCCTTTCTTATAATAGGTTGCCTATAGGAGCTCTTGGCATTTGACAGAGGCAGAGGATTTTGAATGTTTAGAGGTCACTTGGGTGGCTGAGAGGAAGGTAGGGGTGTGAAAGGATGGCAGCCAGCTGCTTTTGGACCTTGTGAAGATGTCAGTGTTTCCATAAGGCACTAACTAGCGTGTGCTTCATGTGTTATTACAAAACGTAATATAATAAGGACATCTCAAATGCTGTGGACATACAGTATTTTACACTCTGGGACCACAGTCAATGTCTCTCATGGTAGCGAGGTACCCTTCATCTTTTGCTCATAAACTGTTGCTTTAGTTGAAAGCTTACTTCAGTGTAAGACAGACACAATTAATAGAACGCTAGACTGACCTCAGTGCAAACACATTTTTGAACACCAGAGCTGTAAACTGTAGCCTTATTTTGGATTTGAACTCTGACCTCTTCATGCGGTCCACTCCAAGCAGGCTCTGAGCTTTGGGCCGCAGAGCTCCACTGTGGCTGTCTCTCTGTTTCTTTTCTTTACCTGTGCAAAGGTCTGTGTCAGTGCCTGGATCAAACACCTGTGTGTCAGTTCTTAGGCAGACGGTCACTGCTCTGGGGCGCCATGTTGTCTCAGGGAACCACTGGGTGCTTAATCCACACACTCCCATAATGCACCTGTTGTTAATGAGTATGCTATTGCCACTAGAGGGAGAGGGGTCTTTATTCTAATCTACTGTAGCAAGATATTGTTGACATATCTCATAACTCTCATTCTTCTGTTTTGTCCTTCTGTTTGTCTGTCTGTCTGTCTGTCTGTCTGTCTGTGTCTATGTGTCTGTCTGTCTGTCTGTCTCAACGTTTGTCTGTATGTGTGTCCACTTCTGCCCGTCCTCTACTCCTATTTGATTATTTACCGAATCATGTATTCATTACATCACATCTATTGGTCAAACACCTCATCCATATCAAATTCAAAATCTCATTTTATTTTTTACCATTCATTCATAAAACATCACAAATATACCATATGATATTGTGAAAACTCTATAAATGAACACATATATATGTATGTATGTGTATGTACATACACATTTAAATAATAATAATCTGATTTCATTTGTAACTCATGTAACTTATATTTGTCTGGTGATGCCTTCCCTGTGGTCTAGCCACTGGCTATGAGAAGTCTCGCAGTCTCAATAATATATCCGGCATGACAGGGGCTCCCCTGCGCCTCACGCCCATCACCCCCATCAACAGCACTCCCTACGAGCCCTACGAAACTCCCGGACCTCTCCGCCGCTGTAGATCACCCATCCCCTCCATTTTGTAGCATGGCGACAACAAGAAGACTGCAGGAAAAAAAAAAAGTTGTGACCTAAGTTTTAAAAAAAAAATCCCAATATCAATAGACATCTTCTGATATAACCACAGCTCTGGAAGATAATATCGCCCCAATATTAAGAAGTACAATGCCTTTTAGAGCCTGACAGTGACCTGTAGAGAATGCTATCAGGCTAGCAAAAGTAATAGTGTTTTATAGACAAGATATGCCTCACCTCGGGAAAAAAAAAAAACTTTCATTAACTACATTTGCTTTCGGCAATATTTCAAACTGGCAACTATTAGGATCGCAGTCTGTCCATAGCAATATTTAGCCTTGAAAAAACAGAACTGTCTCTGATGAACTATAGCCGGGTTGATAGACCCAGAAAAATACAGGTAATTTCTAAGGTACATGTGGTGGGCTGCCATAGTGAGCTAGCTGGCTGCCCTTACTGCTCGGCCGTGAGCCTTTGGAAACAGTGGCTGGACACGGATTTATAGTCAAGTAGATGGCAAGACACCTTTGCTTCTTTTCATTCACCGGTACAAAGCCTCAAAGAAAACCCTGATGTAGACACACACACGAATGACTGAACAACTGATGCAATGGTAGGGAATGACAGCAACCATGCAAAACCAAACATGTATATATAGTGCATGCTTGAGGTCAACTAAAATCAGGAAAAGGAAAAGAAATCTATACCAAAAAAAGAAAAAACAAGAAAATAGAACCTTCCCCCTGTCTCCTTAAGAAACGCAAACAAAAATCATTTGCTTGACAACAGTATGAGAAAAGTGCAATGTAGATATATAAACCAAAATCACCCTTCTGTACAAAATTTCTTTGAATTGTATGATCCACCTCATCCAGGCCACGCTCACCAATCCTGTCATAATTTTGTCAGAAACTCTGATTCCATGCAGTCAGTCACAGCTAGTGTTTTTTACCTTACCCTCAAGATTATCAACCAGAGGCTTGTGGCAAGTAGTTCAAATCAACCGATTAAGATTCAGATAATATCATTAGAAAATGTCATATCACACACCAAGTAAAATGAGATGAGAAACGATTAAGGGGGGGGGGGGCACTATATATAAGGTCACATGGGGGGTGGGAGTTAGAGTGGCAAGGTGGGGTTGCACTTTAAGGGGAGGGAAAGGGATCTCATAGGTTGTGTGGACACTGTCAAGCTTGAGAAAGGTGTTTTTGGTTCCAATAGGACATTCGGACACTTTCATATACACCTCCCCCTCACCCATTGGTTACTTAGTTGATGACATAAGGGGTCCATGGAGAAAAACAGATGGTGGGAGGAGCCTCCCAATCAAGGGCCTATAAACCTTTATGCACTGAACCAGCACCAATCCCCTTTTTGTGCAGGTGCATGATGGGAAACACAGTTTTCCCATAAAAACCAAACTGTTCATATAATCTATATATGCATACATATCACAGCAACCCCTTTCCTGAGGGTGGGGGTGAAGAGGCCTGCGGCTGCCTGTTTGCCTGCTTCTCAACCGAGACTCGGCTGGGCTTTTTACCCGTCATCCACCCCCCCCCATTACCTTTCTGTTCTCATCCTGGTTGCTCTTCTGACTGCTGTGAGACTGTACTCAGTACAGTAGACCTTTTGTGCTCTTCTCAGTTTCTCCTTTTTTCATTTCTGCTTTTCTCCCCCCCTCCCCTCCCCTCCCCCTTGGCCTCCCTCACTTTCTTGGATGCTGATCTTCACCTCATTGTGTTTAAAAAGGAGGGGGCATCGAATGGATGCTGGACTGACAGCTGTCATTGAGAGAAGAAAAAGGAAAGGGATGGCAAATGTCTTAGCGAACAACCTTTACAAGGAAATATGCAATGTAAACTAATAATGTATTGCCATGGAGATGTGCTGCTCACTTATTCTGTTGTCAGCTATGACCTTCAAACCTGTCAAGATTTTTATGTTTGTCTTTTTTTTTCTGTTAGAACACAATGAGTTACGAGTACTGTATTATTTTTTATCATAGAAAGAAAGCAGAAATAACTGATATTGTCTTTCTTATTTTAAAGACAAGAAAATATGAATTATTTCTTGAGAAGTTAACAAGACAGGATGAGTTGAAAATGTTATTTAATTGTGGGCTTTTCAGTAGTGGACCTTTTTTGGGGCAGAATTTCCCTTTGTGAAAAGAATGATCATCGTAGCATGATCCTTTTTTATGCCTGTAGCCACTGTTGATAGAATTGTGACAAATAATGTTTATTTTTTTTAATGAACAAACCTTTATTTTACCAGCTAGTCTGTAGCTTGTTTCTGCCCTTTTTCAGTTCTCTCATACCTTTCTTCATCCTTCTCTCTTCTTGCCCTTCTTTTGCCATCCATGAACAGATGGATGCAAATCAAGAATAGCAAACATGTTGCATTTTCTTTGCCAATGAATGAAAAGGCTGTCTTGTCATAAGAATGAGTCGTAGCTTGTAACTTGCAGTCAAGTAGCGTAGCGGACCAAGGTCTTAATTCTGAATTCACAGTTTTTAGATGATGGAATTGAGCTAAGGGGAGAACTATGATAATTCTTTATAAGGAAAGAGTGTGTTATTGTGTCAGGATTGTGTCTGCCTTCACAGGAGCTGGAAGTTCTCCCAGTGCTGCCGATAGGTGGGGTGGGGAGGGGAGGGGAGGGGAGGATGATTTAAGGTTTTAGACATGGGAGGATGTGAAGGACTGGATGGAGGGTTAACAGGAGGAGGATTGTAAATCTTTTGGGGGGTGGGGGAGGGGGGGTGCACAGTCCAGGAGGTGACAGAATAAATCAGGGAGATGGACAGGTTTCAGGACTATCAGCGAACCTTCTCCACCAACTGTCTCTGTGTAACCTTGCACTCCTCCCACTCTTTCTCTCTCTCTCTACCCTTCTGTGTTCATCGCCATGGTCTGAGCCGTTCTGTTCCGAACGAGTATGTTTGGGTCAAGAGAGCTACTGCTCTGGGTCGTGTACAGTTTTTCTAATTCATTCCCTCCCTGCATGGGTTTTCATCACAAGCAATAAGGACTTCATATATAACGATGATTAGGGAGTATGTTTTTATAAGCAAACAGATTTTATCCAAGCTTGTATGTATGTGTATATTCATATGTAAGTGTGTGAGCATATGGATGTGTATGTATGTCATTATATACACATACATATTGATTGATTGCATGCTTACAAAAAAAATATCGATTGGTATTTTGTTCCAATCCTCTTAATGTAATTAACATGACTGCTGAATGGGGTGGGGCTTAGATCTGCATGCTAGGATGCTATTGGGTGGCAGAGACCATAATTACTGTCAAGGGAGGGGATTGGTTTGTTTTGTTTTTTTGTTTGTTTTGCTTTTTTTGTTTTTTGTTTGTTTCAAGAAGAGAAAGGGGATTGGGGCAATGCTAAAACTGAGGATTTGTTCTGCTGATGTTTTATTTTATTTTCTGTCGTTGAACTTTAAGATCTCTATCTTATCATTTTATTATTTGTTCTGTTTTCATCTTTTCACAGAGAACTATACTGAAAGCCCTGTGCTTATCAGATATATGCAAAAAGAAGCAGTGGCTGTGAATTAACACTGAAACAAGCTGTCATTTCCCCGGCATAGTCACATTACCAATCAGCACCAAGATCTAATCCCCCCGCACTCCTCTTCACACACACACACACACACACACACACACACACACACACACACACACACACACACACACACACACACACACA
>JASCQY010000001.1:9319121-9329650 GCA_030264315.1 Sardinella tawilis
TCAGCATGCCAAGTTTCGTGAAAATCTGTGACGATGAGGTCTGGATCCGTCCTGATTTGACACGGAATGACCCAAAACGAAACCCTTTTGCTCTACTAAATAGTGCCTTAACCGAGCTCGCGTATCTCGATACTCAAAAGGTCTCGAACTGACACCTCCTAGGCTCAGTGCAGCACATATGCAGTTATATGCAACAAGCAGTGCAGTGCTACTTTATACCACTGCGGAAGACAGACATGGAAAGTTATCCCTCAGGTTGTTGCGCTGCACAAAACTTAAACAAGATGATGATGTGATTTTCGTTTCCGTCCACTACCACCGTCTGTCCTCGTCCCGGTGAGAGCAATGATCAGTGTCTGCAGTATAATTGCAGAGTGCGCCTCATGCCGGCTGTTATCTCGCAAAATGCATGTTGCGTACATGGATGACTGAGGGCCTGACCCGTGATTCAGGTCGACTGTGGGGCAAGAGATGAATTGTCCTTGGTGGAGAACATAAAATTCATGTGAAAACACACCTGACGTTCTGCCTGCAAGGGGAATAAACGTCAGAAAATGCTTTTGCAGCCATTCTCTCAGCGGTTAGGCCTCACGCAAGTGCCCAAGCAACTTTCTTGCCCTATCTATTGATTCCCTATGTGGGAAAAACAAACTTAATCCTCCTTTTGTGTTCTAGCATAGGATGTATCTTGTGTAGATTTACACTGGTCCTCTCTCTTTCTCTCTCTCTCTCTTTTATTCTCTCTTCTCTCTCTCATTCTCCCTCTCTCTCTCTTTTTTTATTCTCTCTCTTTCTCTCTCTCTCTCTCTCTCTCTCTCTCTTTTATTCTCTCTTTCTATCTCTCACATTCTCCCTCTCTCTTTTTATTCTCTCTCTATCTCTCTCTCTTATTCTCTCTTTCTCGTTCTCTCTTTCTCTTATTCTCTCTCTTTTTTTATTCTCTCTCTTTCTCTCTCTCTCTTTCTCTCATTCTCCCTCACCCTCTCTCCCTCTCTCCCTCTCTCTCTAGGGCTGTCAGTTCCTGCAGCATACCTGCACTAGCCCTTTGAAGCGTCTGTGGCTCCACTGTGAGGGTGACGTGGGCAAGGCCAGCGGAGGAGCCCCCTGGACGCTCCCGCAGGCCTCACTCATGGAGGACATGTGGAGACAAGCCGTCGTCTGGAAGAGCGTGTGGATCCCAACCGCATAGAGAGGAGTCCAAGGCTGAAGTGATGTGTTCAGTAGGGAGTACTGAGATTAAAGAAGAGTCAAATTAATTTTCCTTTTTGCAGGAAGGAGGGCATGGGGGGATTATTTTAGGTTATGGCCAGGGCAGAGATTGCGTAACACACTTAGCTACATGTGAAACAGACATTTGGGGGATTTTTTTTTTTTTTTAGGTGGGGATCAGGATGAAGCGCTTCATACACTTCTGTTTTTCAATGGTCACATGGATTGTGGCTGTAAAGAAAGAAGGAACAAAGGTTAGCCTCGCAGTAAAGCATGTGACTTTTGGTCTTAAAAAACTTCTTGGACAGGATGTAGAGCCTTGTGGGGAAAAAAAGAACATATTTCCCCTTGGTAGTTTACATGCTTTTCTCAAGCTCACAGGAGTTTCTGTGTCAGTAGATGTGAACTGAGCCATAATGTGCTACATCATCAATTTTGAGAACAACGGACATCTAGAGAATAGAGTTGGTAAATGTGGGGCTGATGACTCAAAGGAATGTCTTTTTAAGAGGTGCTACCTAATTCTGCAGTGCCGCTATTCATGCATCAAAAACTCAGTGTTCCCAGTGGAGCATACCTCAAATACTGTAGTTCAGTCACTCTCTCACTCACTGCCTTAACGTTGGAGAGTTCGCAAGGAAACTTGGATATGGGAAGGCTGCCAAAAATTAAATGGACTCTGCTCAAATGTTTGGATTAGATTCTAATAATATGCCACATGTAAAACAGATTTTCCCCATCACCACAGGATGGGATGGGTTTGAAGGCCAGAACTAACTGGCATATTTTTGAAAATGCTACTGAAAGAAGCCCTCGTGTTTACAAATGAAGCAAGTATATACTGGTCTGAAAGAATAAAAGAAGTGGCTTTATCAGTGGTGTGTGAACATTTTTTGACTCTGCCAAATGCCGTGATGAATCAAGGTTTATCTGAACTCCAGTGGAAAGGGCCAACGAAAACACCTTAGTCTTATAACAGTATGGAGACGTACTGCTAAAAAAGAAAGTAAATAAAATAAAATAAACAAATAACATTTTAGTACAACAGAAATCTTTTTTGTCAGATTGCCTTCTATTTGTATGGATAGTGAAATATTAACTTTGTTAATATTAAGTTACATTCATATTTATTAACTTTCAAAGGATAGGCTATAGTTAAGATTAATCTGTTCTTTTATTTTTGATTAAGTATGGAGAGTGTGTACTTTTGCTATTTCTCGTCAAACCTCACATAGTATTCAGAGAAACACACTAACTCCCATTGTAAAAACATCTGTTCAAAAGTGCCAGTGCTCTGTATTGTAAAAACATTTGTTCAAAAGTGCGAGTACTCTGTCTTAAGACCTTTGCTGAAAGCAAACTTCACTCTTGGCATGACAGGGCTGCTATATGTCCCTAGTGTTGCTGCATTACTGTAGGCCACACCTCACCCAAACACAGATAGGGAAGTGACTCAGGGGGGGCACCAGAGTGCTTAGTCACAGTGACACAGCAATTTCAGAGCCTGTATGACTCAATACTATCATGTGCGGCTCAAGCTTAATTTTTTTTTTCAAGAAGAACAGCCTAAAAGTTCACTCAGTATTTGGCAGAGAAAATACAGAGTCACTGTTTTGAAACAATGACTGTACCCATGGCTCTTTGTCACAAACAGGAAATGGTGTGGAAAAGGTCTTCCTGTCTCCATACTGCTACACAAAGGTTACCTTGCAACACTGCATTATCAGTATTTCAGAGTTTAATGGGGTTGAAGTGCAAACTAAATCTTTTTGGGGAGCAAGTTAATGTCCCCTTGCTAATTAGCACTCTGTGTGCCTAGAATGTATGATAGTATTTCATAGAGAGGTAGATTATTGTATTCATTTCCAAGGAGAAACTCTGGTGTTAAAACAGCAAATCATGTCATTGCACAGATGTGCCTGTGCATATACAGGACGAAGAAAACAGAAGTCATGATATAGTTTCTATACAGTTCAATGTTAACTGTGCATTGTCTCTCACAATATTATTTGTGAATTTACAAAAGGAATAGGTTATGTCTACATATGTTTTCATGTATGCCCAACACAATATCACAACAAATCAGTCCAAGCCCAAGGCATAGAAAAATTGTTTTTGTATCAGTCTACAGTATAATGTTTTTAGTGGCTAAATGTTACTATACTGTAAATAGAAATGTTAACCTAAATATCTAAATGGTTCATTTTCTTTTCCAAAAAAGTTCATTTTGTCCTAAGATAACTCCCTACTATGCTGATAGTATGTCACATTGGGTTCATGGCCTTGCACCAGAACAGAGGTTAACCTCACTGCAGTATGTCAGCAAGTTTGAGAGTGATTCCTCCGGGATAAACTTTATAATGCTACTCGTGTTTGTACTGTAGTACATGCAAAGATTTAATGTATAGTAATGAGTTTAAAAAAAATGCACCATGTACCCGGTTCCTTGACAATATACTTTGAGGATCTATTTTATTCAAAAAAAAAGAGTGATACAGTCACAAAGATGCCACAGACCGATTTTATTAGATATTGATATTAGATTTTGATTTGAATCAAATAAAACCACACCTAAGTTGACTGATTTAGTTCATTGGATCTGAATCAGATCAGTTTGGTCTAATCAGTGCAGTAACCACACTAATCAAATATTATTTTTAACCAAATATTTGATTTAAAAAATATGATGTCTGAAACTACAAGACATAGGCCTCCATAAACCCCACCTAAGACTACCTTTCTCCGAAAAAATCTTTATTACATACAAAGTGAAGAATGTGTAGTAAGTAATTTTTCAGAATGAGTTGTAAACATAATAAAAAATAAAAATACAGAGTTGATGAGTTAAATCTCCATGAGCCATGACACAGCTCATTAATACTTACTTACACAAAACATATCTGATGTCTTTACATAATTGCAATATAAATTGCTGTTTCATCATGTCCTGTCAGCAGTCTAGCACAGTTGTGCTTTATACCCATTTCTTGGTTGACAAGAGAGGCTGTTCTTGATTGGCTCATACTGACACCGTCGTTTCCAGTGACGCAGCTTATTTGGAACAATAAATAAGCAGGAGCGCAACTGCCATTGTATCGTTTTGGAGAAGACGTTAGTGGAGGTTCTTGCTTCAACAGTGCTTGAACGGAACTTCTTTCCTTCGTCCGAGACTTCGTCGCATTCCTTTCTTGCTTTATATTTTGTATAAATTATATTTTTTTACTGATCATTTTGATAATAAAACAAGGACAAAATTGCCGAAATGGAGACTTCTCAGATTCGCCAGAACTACCACCGCGATTGCGAGGCAGCCATCAACCGCATGATCAATATGGAGCTGTTTGCTTCATACACCTACACTTCAATGGTAAGTTGGAAATATCCAGCCTTACGTTTATTTAGCACAATGTAATTTAAGGATTGCTCTATTCCTTGTAAGGTTTCATGGTAGGCCTGCCAGCCAGGACGTTTCCTATGATTGCGTTGTAAACAAACCTGTGTGCTGCTTAATTTGCGCGAATTAATTGGGATAGATTTATGACTGGTTGCAGCAACGATCTGTGTCATTGTTAACATTTCACAAGAATTCATATTTATTATCCATTGCCTTTTTTATCTTTGAACGTTCAGGCCTTTTATTTTTCCCGTGACGACGTCGCACTTCCTGGATTTTCTCACTTCTTCAAAGAGAACAGCGATGAGGAGCGTGAGCATGCAGAGAAGTTGATGGCCTTCCAGAACAAAAGGGGCGGGCGCATTTTTCTTCAGGATGTGAAGGTCAGTGTTGTTTACCATGAAACATTATGTGGGAATGTTTGACAGGTCCTTCCCAGTGAAGTGTATTTGTTTGTCCGTCCAAGGTATTTTGTTGACTAAATGTTTACAATTTCCCCACCCGGTTTACCCTACAGAAACCAGAGCGAGATGAGTGGGGCAGTGGACTGGAAGCCATGATGTGCGCTCTGCAGCTAGAGAAGAATGTGAACCAGGCCCTCCTGGACCTGCACAAGATTGCCTCTGAGAAAGTGGATCCTCATGTGAGTAGCCAATTGCTGCCTCATGGCCTACAGTATGCAGAGACTTCCCAGTTCTCTGTCGAACACAGATTGTCCTTAATCTTTGTGCATGTTAGGACTTGCCTATACTAACTGAAGTCCTTTTCTATCCACCCATCAGCTCTGTGATTTCCTGGAGTCCCATTACCTGGGTGAGCAGGTGGAGGCCATCAAGAAGCTGGGTGACCATGTTACCAACCTCACTAAAATGGATGCTACCAACAACAAGATGGCAGAGTACTTGTTTGACAAGCATACTCTGGGAGGCAAAAGCTAAATGAGATCTCGATTTACACTGTATCAGTCTCTGCTTGCCAATTGATTACTCCATCATTACCTTTGTATGGCTTGGTAAAACAACCACTCATAATGCCAATGCAGGATGAATGCTGCTTTGCAGATCTTAAATCACAGTTTTTAATCTGAAGAATAAAACATTTTGAGCAGAAATCTGTGAATGTATTTTTTCCCCTCTGTTTTGGGTGGTGGTCTGCACTGTATATTGCATCGTGTGTTATTTTGTCCTTGTTCTGAACACTGGTTCAGTTCTCTCCTCAAAATGATTTAGACTGCAACCTTAAATGACCTACTTTCTTTTCAGTAGAACAACCAACATTAGTTGCTATGATCTGACTATATAAAACTGTGATCCTCCAATTACATTAAGTTTAAATTGATTCTTTGCACCATATGCACAAGAATCATGCATGATGTCAGGAAATGACATGGTAGACATGACGGTGGATGGGTTAAGGTTGTTTGTCCCATTTCTAAAGTCAATAATGTTCAAGATGATGGAAGTACCTGAAATAGTTGCAGGCAGTGCCTGATAATACGGTACAGATGGAAAAATAATTGGTGCATGATACTGGGTGTCATGGGCAGTCATAAAATGATATCGGACACATTTCAATCTTGCTGAAGAAGTTGTCCAATAGACCTATCCACCAGAGAGTAAATAAAACTGAACTTTGGCCTCAGGCAGAATGGGATTGTTGAAGGGACTCCCACTCACTTCTGGATAAATATTACGACTTGATAGTAATCTATTACGCTTTGCATTTAGTTCAGCAAAACTTTCCATGTCCCCTAGTCCAGTTGCCTGAATACCTCAGGTGGCCTTGTACAGTCTTGGCAAAGTGGGAAATAATGGCTGGCACTGAGCCTGTTTCTTCATGGGCACATAAGGAAGGGGTGTGTTTTATTCCAAAGTCCATTAAAGTGGTGTAAAAATGCACCATTAGTCCTTTGAGCTAGTCAGACTCCAAAATGTGGCCCATAAGTACCAATTGGGCAGTAGGTCTCATGTTTTTTTTGCAAGGTATACTGTACCACCCTAGAGATAGAAAATATGTGATAGCATTGCATTCAGGGTAGCTTTTTGTGTGTTATCAGCCTGTTTTTCCATTATAAGGCTATGGAGAGTTTCATTACAGGTGAATAGGGTAAAAAATAACTCATAGAAACTTCTTTAGCTGATTATTCACATTTTTTGTTGACAATTTGCAGAACTGTTTTGTACAAATATGTAAATGAGGCATCACACACTTAAAAAGTATATGCAATGATTACCTAATCTATTTTATATCTAATTCTATCTATTTCATTTGCACCATAAGGGTAAACAAGTTAAACTGCATAAACTATATATTTTCTAGGAGCCTACACCCTGTAGATGTGATTTAATATGCCCTTAGACAAGTCCCACCTTCTTCCACCCCATGGACAATGCGTAGCACTCTATAGTATTTGCATTGTATTGAAACGCATTGATTCTCAATGTACACCCATTGGGCTTTAATAGGTATTTCATTTCAAAACTGTCCATGTTAACATCAATTCACATTCAGCATAGCCAGACTTTGCACAAAAAGTATGTATGTTCGGTAGAGCCCACGGCCTAAAATGTATGCAATTTATCACATATTTCAATAAAATTACTCATCTACATGTGCAAAGTATTTCAGAAAACTTGCGATACATAAACGTATTGTTGTAATGTAAACAATCAACTGTGGGAAGTTTTGAGGGGAGATCTATTAGGGTAATAATTGTACCCTATTCACCCATAATATATCCTGCCATAGGCTTAGAATGGACATAAAGAGGGTGAGAACACATTAAAAGGTACCACCAATGCAATGCTATCATTTATTTTCTAACTCTGGCGTGGTGTAAATAAATAAGTAATTAAGTAAATAAGTAGCAGTGGCCTTGTGCAGGAAATGCTACAATGAATTGTTATACTCCATGATTTAGTACTGCCATTTTCAGCCACATTCACATACAATGCGGCCTACTGACTGAGTTTAAAATAAACTACACCCCTTAATTGTGGGGTGGAATCTATAGCTATCAATAAATCTATAGGCCTACAGTGGCCAGAGCTTTCAAAAAAAGTTGGTTTCGTTGTGGGGGGTACAGTAGGTATGCACCACAGTATAGCCTACCCCTATGTGGCTCTTGGCCTAAAACAGAGTGATAAACCTGAAGCAAAAGAAAAGGTTTATAATTTGGGGTTTTCTATTAGGTGTGCTGAACCTGCACACCTGCTCCGCTCTGTGAGGGCACATTGGCCCACTGACTCTGCCCAGGGAGGAGCCTAGTGGGGAAACAGGAGCACCACACAGCCAGAGCTCAACCATCTGTTGGAAAGAAAACAATCATTGACTGAATGTGTTTATGGATGTAGGCCTTATAATTATCCTCAAATTATATACATATACAGTATATACATGCATATACAATCAGACATCTTTGGACAGCACATCCCATGAGATAATGGCCTGGGAGGAGGGGATGCACTGTCTGTGTTCTGTCCTGCAAGAAAGACCATCCAGATTGTCCACTTCAAAGGGCTTAAAACTATTGAACAGAACCATTCCTAAACAGTAGTAGGCCTACTGGAGTGACTGGCACTGGTAAGTCAATCACGACTGGGAAAATAACCGGTGCCCGTATACCATACATCGTTGGCAATCCGATTAGCCGATTGAGATTATAGGTCTGCAATCCGTATGAAATATGGGAAATTATGGCGTCTGAATTAGATTGGAATGTAGAATGAGATTAGTGATAGACGGTATAACACCACTGTAAAATGAAAAGATTAGATCCAGTGAAAAGATTAAGGGCCATATGTTTGAACGTCAGAGGTTATCTCAAAGCCTCTATACTATCCACTGACATCTTCCCAAACCAGCTAAAAAGAGGAGGAAATAGAACTCTGGATAATTACAGAATGGGGCAGAACATACAAACTAGCCGCAACAGTAGGGAGAGTTAATCCCAGAGATGGTTTGTACATTCAAATACGATTTGCGTTCCAGAGAAAGAGAGAGGGGGAGGAGGGGGAGATAAAGATGGCACATCGGGATAGCAGAGATTAAGCGGGAGAGAGGGAGAGAGAGAGAGAGAGAGAGAGAGAGAGAGAGAGAGAGAGACGGAGGGGGTAAGAGAGAGGAGTGAGAGGAGAGGAGAGGAGAGATAGGGATGGTGCGCAACAGTCATCCCCTAAAGGTGTCCACAGAGCATCCGTAAAAGTCAAGAGGGAGGCTGTTTTTGTTGGGTAAGTTTCTTTGAGCTTGTTTGGCAGGGTAAAGAATTGGATGAAAAATACATAGGTTTAATAGTTTGTTTTAGTCGATTATGTATTTAACAAATAGCCTATTATAAACATGATGGCGTTATGATAAAAGTCGGTGTATAAACGAAGTGATAGGCTACCTCAAAGTTAAGATCATCAGTGTTGTAGCCTTATCTACATCTGTTTGAATTTGGTCGTCAATCAATCAAAATATTAATTATTTTGCCAGACATGCAGTGTGCAAAACTTTCAAAAAGTGTAATGTCATTTGTCAAATTTCGCATGTTAATTTCGAATTGTATTATGAACTTGTAGTAGCCCATTTGCTCCTTATTAATACATTTGAGGCTACATGGTCGTCGCCTTAGAGTCATGACAGTTGAATAATCCTTGGATTCTGCGGTTTTCATCCGTTGAGTAGAAAAAAAGCATGATGAGGACAAAATCAATCCGTCCTGCTGTCATTGCCTGCAGCCCGGCTTAATGCTGCACACGCGAGGCCAGCGCGCATGCATGTCCAAGGCACCCAAACAGACAACTGCTCCGTTATACTGTCAAGTCCGTCTACAGTAAATGCCTCAAGGGAAGCTCCGTGTGTTCCGTTTTAGTTGCTTACCTACACACTCTTGCAAAAAAGTGTCCAATGGTCATCCGTTTTGATTTTGTCTTGTGAATGATTGGCTATTCATCTGCTGAGGTCAAACTGTTGACCTTCTAGGCCGTGCTCGAGGAAGATAAGCCCCTCAGAGAGTCAGACAGGGGATGTCAGCAGTCACGCCTGTAACGCCCACTCTTATGGTTTGATACTCGGTCATAAAAATGCCTGAGGGAAGATGAGTGTCTGTTAGTCCTCTGGGGACTCCCATACTGCCAACACCTGACACTGTACAAGTATCCAAGGCACTGAAAAGACAAAAAAACCTTCAAAAACACCCTTTGTCAATTACTGTATTTTTTTATTAAAAATAATGTATTTTTATTAAGAAGAAGTTATTTAAAAGCCTCGGATCTGTAGGAAATACCCTCAGACAATCAGTGTTTTTCAAATGATGTATCTTGTCACTACACTGTGAAGACAGCAAACAGTGGTTTCAACCAGACCGTTTTTGTTCAGATGATTTACTCCCTTAAGCATAACCCACTAAGCTTGACTCTGTATGTGAGAAGTGGGTTCAAGTCCACCATCTCGGCCAAAGGTCCAGATCATGCAGATGGCCCAAACTTGAACGTGGGTGACCGGGGGGCACCACCGTGCTTTCAGTCCAGCCTTCCCTTCTGTAACCTTGATTGCTGACTGGCCAAGCCTCTTAACCTGCTCGTAATCTCTCACGTCTGTGGCTCCCACCCGCCACCTATGCACTCACACACCTCTCACCTGGCACAACACCAACCTCACCAATACGGCCTTCTCACAGCTAAGGACTTAGTGGGGGAAAATAGTCAGTCAGGGTGAGGTTAGCTGCTGACAGATGCATTTGCCCAGGGAGGGGCACAGCTCTGAGAGGGCGAACACTCACCGTCCCTGATTTACTTAAGCCTGTGGATTACCTTTGCCAATTAATCTCATTACATGCCACTGAGGAGTGCAGTGCAGCGCTGTGCTCTTCTGTGTGTGTGTGTGTGTGTGTGTGTGTGTGTGTGTGTGTGTGTGTGTGTGTGTGTGTGTGTGTGTGTGTGTG
>JASCQY010000001.1:9364131-9372570 GCA_030264315.1 Sardinella tawilis
GGCGTTACTTCTGCTTGTTGATGAGGCAAAAGAGGAGAATGCAGAGGTGGAAAGTGTACTGATGAGAGCCAACAGCCAGAGCTGTGTTACAGTAGGCCTAAGCACAGCAAGAGGCAAAATCTGCAAGCTGAGAGCTACGCTTGAAAGAGATCACAGCCCTGATTTGGGGACAAATGCTTTTCCCCTTGGAAACAAATCATCATCTATCACAGTGCATTGGGTAAGCAAAAACATAATGTTCATTTGATCCACTTTGATGGCCAGATTCAAGCTCAAGACCTAAGGTACTTTTCTAAAGACTTGATTCGATCAGAAACATACCGTACTCTGTAGGAGAAATGCTCAACTCTATTTTCTTTTCTTTCCTTAGTGTGTTTGACCACAATTCCAACAACAAGAGCGAGAGCCTCAACAGAAAGATCAGAGAACGCCCGCTTTTCTTACCTTCATGAGAACCGACTCTGACAGCTTTTCTCTGTTCACGATCTTTATGGCCACCTTCTGCCCTGTGATGCAGTGCACTCCCAGCTTCACCAAGCCTGGAGGGGAGGAACAACAGGGGAGGTGGGGTGGGGGTTGAGAGCACTTTAAAGGCAGAGAGGAAATACAGGAAACCTCAGACAACAGAGAGAGAGAGAGAGAGAGAGAGAGAGAGAGAGAGAGAGAGAGAGAGAGATTTAATGCCCCTTTCCTCTCTCTCTCTCCCTCTCTTGCTCTCTCTAGTCCCTTCTCGGCAGACAGCGTGACCCAGAGGGAGTGAAAGGGATATGTGAGTGAGTGGTGACATCACCAATCAGGTTTATCCAGACCTGATCAAAACGAACAAGACATGAAACCCTATCCCTAACCAAAGCTTTGAAACTCTGAAAAAAAAAACAGCAGCTCATACACCTGGCCTTAGAGATCTTGTGGCTTCTTTATCCATGACCATAGATCAGCAACACAATCTCAATAATAACATCCACTACATGCATGTCACTTGAGATAAACACAGAGCAATATCTAGGCTCCATGTCCTGCCCATGTGTTTATCAGCAGGGCCAGGACAAGATCAGTGGCTGGGCACTCTCTGTCCCACTCTTAACTGACTCTAGCTTCCTTACACACTCGGATAGGCATATCTATTACCGGCTGACCAAAAGATTCCCCCCACAGCACACATATAACTTTCAAAGGAAAGACATTTTGGCTGAATACATCGCCAAACGGGGAGAAACGGTCTAACCGAGTCGTCTAACTTCACTGGCACAGTGTTAGAACATTGACACTGGTAGGCAACCAAAAACCTCATCCATCCACAAAGCCAGACAAATATCTGCATCTATGAATTGGCAAATTGCAGCCTCCACAAGAACACAAAACAAGTTTGAACAGTGTGTGGCCTGTCTTACACTGTACTCCTTTAACTAGCTGGTATATCTAGTTCAGGATGAGGCAACTGTAGGCCAGCACATCAATACAACGGAAGCAGCATGCACAGGACGTACACATGAAGACAGACAGAGAGAGGGAGGGGGGGGGGGTATCCTTGCACGTCACATACTTGTAGTTAGGCGACAGTGCTTTCAAATAATGAAGGAGGGCTCATGCAAACTGTTGTCTACCGTAATGAACAACGGGCAATTAATGTGAGGAACTTTAAGGTTTCACAGCTTGAGTACTCAGCGGGGTACTGACATCAGTGCTGATTCTTACCTGTCTGCCCTTTCCCAAGAGTCTTCTCCAGGCGGTACGGCCCCACATACTGAGCCGGCTGACTCGACAACTCCTTGCTGGACATTTCTTCAAACGATTTGTTTCCGCGACCAGAGCTCTTATCAAAAATCAGAGTTTCTTCCAGGGGAGTCTGCAATGGGGAGTCCTGCGCGCCGAGTAACCCCGCCGTAGCGACATTACAGACGGTGAGAGGGACAAGGAATGGACTAAGCTTCTAGTCGTGATGACAATAGTGTGGCCTACTGACAACCACTTTCCAATGATGTTCCCTGCTAATGGAAATACTAACTAGGCCTAAATGTGTTTGCTGAACTGTTAATAGTCATAAACTACGGCAGGCCTATTAGATTATGTCAATTAGAGACAGACCTAAGTAATGAGTGCGCATCACACTAATGGATCAGATTCACGATAAATTAAGGTGACTGCATGAAACTCTGTTCTGGCAGCTGGAAGGGCGATTTAGCAGAAATAACATAGCCGGTGTCTTTGAAAAAAATACGCTGGAGACACAAGAATGTTGATGGTGTGGATAAGACTCTGATAGGCTAGATGTCATCGCAGATTCAAAGGCGCTGACAAAATTATGATTAGAGCCCTGGAGCATGTGGGCCAGCCCGTCCAGCGGCCGGATTGTCAGCTAGGCCTACGCTTCCATACATTTAGTAAACTCACTATAGACACTAATAATAATAATAATTAATTAAACTTTATGCTATGGGACATGAAAAAGCTACATTATCCATTGAGAACTGCACTAGTTTTCTCTAGCCTACAACACAATCCGTTATTCTGCCGTTTGTTGAGCTGGCTTCGTAATCTCAGGCTGAATAATCGTATCGGCTATCTTGTAACATTCTCCGTCAAGTGAATGTTCTCCCATTTAAACCGCAGTGGTAAAAGATGTCCTGTGTCTGGAGTATTACTTACTTTACTCCAGGCCTCACATCCGGAAATATAGAGAAAAGAGCCACCCTGCGCGAACACGCTCTGATAAGACACCGTTTATCCCAAATGCACAAGTCTAAATCCAGTCCCGTTACTATTATTAAGACAGGGCAAGGGCCAAATAGTGTTTTTCTTGCACCATTCGAGGGCCTGGACGTTTGATGCGATACATCCTTGTTCTAGAAAATGCAAGCATATTTAGCTGGCGTAGAATCCTCCGCCTCTCCTCCTCCCTCCCTCGGCAAGCGGATCACAGCATCTTCTCCTCCTGCCGTAGCAGCTGCAGCCCGTCGCGCAGCCTTGCGTTGTCCTTGCGCCTCCAGACGTATCCCTGAAAAAAGTGTTGCTTTCACAAGCGCAACACTTGCTTCGTGACAACGGACTTCAGCACCCCACCTTCTATCGTACACCCTGCTCCCTGTCTCTTTCTCCCCTTGCTTCTCTCGATTCGATACGGGCAGCATCAGCATCCGGGTTTCATTCGGCCTGCGCTCTCCATCGTCCCCTCCCTTCCCGTTTCTCCCAGAACACCCCATCTCCCCGCCGCCCCACCCAACCACAACACCACAATCTCCTCTGCACAGATGCTCCACCGATGGCAACCAATGGCTGGATTAAATCCATGGCAAAGAAATACAAACATAAATCTACAATATTTATTTTCCCTACAAAACGACAAAAGTATGAAAACGAGTAAAAGCGCTCTTTGGTCATGATCCGCAGAGTCTTCAAATAACCAGGACCATTTTAAACGTTACGACAATAGCACTACTTTGTTGATTCGATTAACTTTATTAAATTTTGCCAGCAGTGTTTCCAACAATAGCCTACATGCCTCTTCCATCCGTGGAGACTGAACAGCATATCTATGATAATACCTCATCTGTCCACACGATGGCAGTAGAGCTGTTTTGTTGTAATCAACACCAGGGAAAAAATCTTTATTAACATGAATGAGCAAATATCTGCCTTTAGCAACACGTTGTTGGTATACTGCACACTTGTCCTCTTTAGGCTTCGTTTAATTGCATCTCATTATTAACACTGGCTGATTACCAAGATGAAGTTGTCTTTCTTTTAATCAAGCCTCTTTGGTAGGATGTATGCCATATTGTTGACAAAATCAAATCTGTAAAAATTAAAAAAAAAAAAAAACACACACACAAACACACAAACAAACACACACACACACACACACACACACACTTAGCATTTTGTAGAATTTCCATTATGGAGTTTGTGTCCATTTTAGGCCCTGAGAATTAACATTCCGTGTCCAGAGCATACCTCTGACTTAAGGAGCTATGTTTGATGCACATGCCGTTTTGTTCCTCTTTGGTCTGAATTAAATTGTATAACAAGCATATCTCAATGAATTTCTCTGATGATTTAGTGATAACCTCAGTAGCTTTTTATAATTAGAACACCATGCTGCTATGTAAAAAAGTGAATTAAAAGTCTGTTGTAGGGAAAACACTGATCCACATAATAATCTGCACAACTTCATCACTTTAAGTCCATCTAATTCGGTCTTAGATCACCACATACAACTTCAACAAACACACACAACTAACCCCTTTAAAAAGGAGCTTTTGCGCTAATCAGATTGGATAACTGGTTTATCACACCCAGAGCACTCATGACCAAGGCTTTTGCACGATCATCTCACAACCAGTTGTCCTAGTGTTTGAGGAGATGCTGTTTTGAGAAAATCAATCTGTCATTGTAGCAACTTAAAGGAAAAATCCAGTGTGAATCAATCAAGTTGTTCAAGGTCAACACAGTGCTGTCAGTAAAGGAACAAAAAAAAATTGATGCAACATAGACCAAATAGTTAACTGGCAAGTAATACTGAGTGAATGGGGCACAGGAACGTACTCTCAGTTTCATTCTGCTATGCCC
This sequence comes from Sardinella tawilis, assembly GCA_030264315.1. NCBI lineage: Eukaryota > Metazoa > Chordata > Actinopteri > Clupeiformes > Clupeidae > Sardinella > Sardinella tawilis. The sequence continues at coordinate 9,368,698 of JASCQY010000001.1, forward strand.
CATTCAGTTAACATTAGTTACTGGCTCATTATTTGGTCTACGTATCAAATTTTCTGTTTTTTTCCTACAGACAGCATTCAGTGACCTTGAACAACAGGGGTTATTGTTTGATTCATAGTGAATATCTCCTTTAAATGCCGTTAATGTAGTAACTTAAATGATTTGGGATCACACTAATCACAGTTGCATGTCTTCGAGGAAATGGCAGATGAAATATTTCTTTAAACCAGTTCCACCTTTATAATCTGCCAAGGCCCCCCTCTCACTTGTAGCATACAAGTACAGTAAGCTCATTTAAAACTCTCTCATTCAAGTTTCCACTCAGGCAGCTGTTAGGGTTTCTATGGGCCCCACAGAGCCACTGTAAACATGTGTGCTGACTGAGGCATATGTGTGTATGTTTAAGCACTGTCTCACACGAGGGGAGGAGGGACAGTCTGTAGACTGAAATGGAGATGTTCCTGGAAACATAGTGTGAAGGAGGGCAGAAGTCATAGGAGCAACAAGACACCACCGCTATGTGTGTACAGGCTACACACACTAAATTGTGCATACACTCACAGAAACACATACAATTACAACATGTACGTAGTATGAATGTCACGGTCAAAAACTCACAGAAGTCGGTGCACAGAGGAAACGTAGTGCAACAACCTTTCAGAGAAACTGAATGACTTGATACAAAAGCACATAGTTACATATGCTCAAAAAAAAAATCACAAGCCATCCAACAAGCTCATAGCCAACTGTTAATTCATATGCACACATATTAGGTCTAATTTACACAGAAATGCATTACATAAAACATGTGTTTAAGAGGCAGTATTTTTGTGCAAGGTCAACATTTCCATTCTTGTTATATTTGTTCCACACACACACATACCTTTTAGTCATGCTTTGGGGACAGTATTTCTCTCGTTGTTAGACAGGTCTTAAGACGGCAAGTTGGCTTCCTCTGCCTCCATATTTCTTGCTGTTCACACGTCAACTCTGTGCCCGAGGGACAAGATGTCAACACATCCAGTCACACACACACCACTCAGTTCCAGACAGGCAGTCATTTCTGATGAGCGTTTGATTCAAGATAAAGGCATTAATTGTATCAGCAACATTATTGAGGACCTGCAGGTTGTCCAGGCCCTTTTCTTCTCACTCATCACTGGTTCTCTGATTTGGGACCATGGAAACGCAATCAGTTCAGTTTGTTTTTGCTCAAGTTGTTGCCGTTAGGGTCATCTAGGCTAGAGTTCCTCCTAACCTTCCACTAAATATGCAATGGGCTGAATAGAATTAAATCAGTATCATAGAACAGCATCTTCCCACTCTTGAAGTAACTCAAAGGCCAAGAGACATGGAGCTTATTCAATACACTCCCAATAGCCATAAACACAATAAGTGGCTTGGGATGAATGGTCTCTAAACATTTTAACACACTGAAAATTCTGTTTGTCCCGTCAGAGCCAAACACACTGGGCAGTCATGGGCTGTGCATTTAACACAAGACACCAGAAAAATAAAACACTGTACCAATCACTTTATTTATTTGCATTTAAATGTAAGCATCTTGAGAAGACAATTTACATAAAACAGCCATGGGCGCTCCAGAACTGCCTACAATTCAGCCATAGGGGCATGGGACAGAGGGGGAGGCTCAGATCACATAAGCTTTACAGGAGGGAGGGGGGGGGATCCGGGGGAACAACATTGAAAACTCTGCCACCAAACCCCCATTAGAATCTGTATCATTCAGTCCAGTGCCATGTGCAGAAGGGAATGCTGGGAAGGTGGAGGACTCAGTGCAGTGGACCTGAAGGGGGAGAGAGAGCAAAAAGTCAGATAGGGTGAGGAATAGATATCCCAAATTGGCAAATGCAAATTCATGAAAAGCCATGTGAACATCCATCAGGTGATATTAAAATTATAGCGACAGGAATGGCAGAGGAGCTTGGTGCAGTGTGATGTACAGTATATGGGCTTACATTTCCTGTGAGCCGAGCTCCTCTCCTCACGACGCCCCAGCGGCGCTCTTCACGCAGGCCGCAAACGCCTCCATCAGCTCCTTGCAGCCCTCCTCTCCGTTCTCCTTCAGACTGCGGGCGAGGGGGGGGGGGGAACAAGGCAGTGGTCAGTTTAGTGAAGCAACGAGTGGCCCCTCTATAATCCCCCCCCCCCAGCCACCACCACTACTACCTGACAAGCGGCCACCCCTCTAAATAATCCTCCAGAAATCCCACCCAGCCGCTGCCGCCACCACCACTACTACAACTTCCTGACGACACTTTGCGCTTTCAACAAGTGCGCTACACTATATGTGAACGGAAAATAAATCCAGCACTTCATCATGAAACAAAAGGGTTTATGTATTCACATCATGACCTTTTGCAAAGAGTGCAGGACAATCAATTGTCAAAACGTGGATAGAATGAACTCATTACCCTTGGCCTCAAACTATTCAATAACCAGCCTGGAGACTGAGCTGAACCATAATTTTTTTTTTTTTTTAACAGCAGTTTTTTTTTATAGAGGGGGTGGGGAGAGGGAGGGAGAATTCCAGGCACACTGCACCAACACACAGCGGCAGACACTGACAGAGTGCATTAGTGTGATGAGGCGAAAGAGCAAGAGAGGGAGGGAGGGGAGGGCGGAGAAACCTATCTGTGAAAAAAAAAAAAAAAAAAAAAAAAGCCACGGCACGCACACAAACATCGCGTGACTGTGCAAAACTGCAGGGGCCGGCAGGTATTGGATCATACATCCTTGGTATCTGGCTCTCCACACAGCCAATGACCACAGCTATCCAAGCCCCTTCCTCATCCTTCTTAAGAGGGCATCCCTCTAGCCCCTCCCAGAGCTCATCCTCTCTCCCTCATGTGTGTGTGCGCACACACACACACACACACACACACACACACACACACTTCTACATCTCTCCCAACTCATAGCCAGTGATGTAACACACAGCTGGTTGCTACAGATTAAAAGGGGTTTACACCAATGCGTCCTATTGAGCTGTGTGCACGTCCTCCTGGCTTTGTGTAGCGCATGGCGTGCCTGCATCCTTTGGGATTGCGGGCAGGCCGGCCGAGATGACCCAACAGCAGCAGTGCAGAAATCATCCCTCCGGCAACAAAATCCAATAATCCCACCGAGAGACAGAGACTGGGTGAGTGCAAGCGAGCGAGACGCCGGTATTTTAATATTAAATGAGAGCACAAGGGAAGAGGTGGGGGAAAGGACACCCCTACTGAAGAGTGAGAACACCCCCCCCCACCCCCCACCAACTACAAGAGGCAAAACCCTGAGCTCCCTGGCAAGCCATTACTGGTGTGGCCAATGCCAAACAAAACCAATTAGACCGAGATTATGTAACCATTCTAAACAAAAGCCCAATTAAAAACACAATGCATGTCCGCATAGAGCCTCATAGAACATGCTTGCCGTAACGAGGGCTTAACAGATTACGGTTCCTAAAAAGACATTACTAAAATGAAACCAATTGCATCTGGAAGCAATGGATTAGGCATATATACAGTACTAACCTGCATTCCAGACTCTAACCACCCACTGTGGTCACTTCCCAAGTCATTACCAGTTACGTTGAGCTGGTAATGAAGGCAAGCAGGCTTTTGTGGGAGGGTTATAGTGGGACAACATGTTGGGCAAGCGTGTGGATCCATCTCCTAATTGTAAGATTTAATTATTTACAGTGAGTGCCACTCGTTATGGAGGCCTATGCATTATTCACCACTGGAGGTGATCACATTCAAGAATGGGCCTGAACTGGAGGAGGATGTGCAGGACGTTAAAGGGGCCTGTACCTTTAAGGAAAAAAAATAAATTAAAAAAAAAAAAAAAAAAAACACATTCTCACCC
>JASCQY010000001.1:9372670-9386867 GCA_030264315.1 Sardinella tawilis
GGGGTTGTTGTTGCGGTCGCGGTCAGAAAAGTTGAAAGGAGGCGCGGATCGGCCCATATGGATCGGCTAAGCTTTTCCGATGCCCGATCCAGGACTTTTGTCCATATCGGGACCGATATCCGATCCAAATATCGGATCGGTGCATCCCTAGTCTAAACTGTTGATGAGAGTGTTATCCAACACTGACCAAAAAAAAAAAGAAATCCAAAAATGCTCATCCAACCATTTACACGACCGTAAGAATGCTCTAATGAGGCCCTGCGGATGATTTCGAAACTCTTTGACCCAAAGGGGCCCCACATCACAAATCAACGCAACACCAACGTATACAAAACCCAAGGACAAAGGTATTCTGTAACACTAAGATTACACAGAAAAAAACTTGCTAAAAGATACAGTTGGTTAATCTTTAAACAATATGGTTAGTCATTATGTCACCAAGATGTACATAATCTATACCTTGCCCCATCAATGCACAGCTATATGCAGAGGCACAAAGTTTGAAGCCTATAGGCCCTGATTTCACTATTCAAGGTCAATCAAGGTCATAACCTTAATAATGTACTACTACCAACAGCTCTTCACTGGAGGAGGAAATGCAAAACATTTCAGAGGTCTTGAGGTCCCTGATGGGTTGGAATTACAGGCCCTTCTCCTACTTCATTTATAGGAAGAGCAAGCAAGGTCAAAGCCAAGAAAAAAAAAAAAAAAAAAAAAAAGCTAAAATTACTACTTTAGCTACCGAGAGGCATAACGCAGTGCAGTCAAAACACCACCCCTGTCAGATCCAACAGCGATAAATCACAGGAGGATGGAACTAGCTTCACACAGTGGTCAGGCTAAGTAACACCCAAGATGGCTGCCTTGGTGTCAGATTCCTAAGAAACACAAGCCATGTCTGCAGAACATGGGTGCACCAACACATACACACGGGCCACGCACGCAAGACTATTTATGATGGCCCTAAAAATACATCTACAGTATGGATTACGCAAAGAGTCAGCCTTCTGAGAGTACTACATTCAGCTGGTCAGCAGCACTGAGCAGATCATATGGAGCTCAATGACAACAGCAGCATAGGAGGGGTGAGAGCACACATACACACAAGACCCACAGGAGCCAGATGTCAATCAGCAAAAGGAGCTCTGCTCTTGGACTGGGACGACTCCAAAACCCCAGATACTACTACAAAGGAGCAAACTCCATAGGCTTGGATAGCCGTTACACCCCCCCACACACACACACGCATACAGTTCCCTGGCAAACTGACCAAATGATCACGCCTACACCGAGACCCACCCCTTCACACACACACCCCTCTGCTTATCTCCACACCAGAGTGCAAAAACCCGGAGCATGAGGCCTTATCAGAGGGTGCCTGTGGACAAGCCTGGCCAGAGCCAAATGGCTCCAAACTGATCAAAGTGGTGAATGCCACAAGGTGTCAAAATTAAAAGTGGCAAAAGGGGGGGGATCACTGGTAAGGGGAGGAGGGTGTAGCACATGGACTGAGAGAGAGAGAGGCACAAAAGTTATGTCATGATGGGTATTGAACGTGACTTTGACATTGCACTGTCATTGAAGCCACCGTGTTAGCTTAGCACAGCACTTCCTGGGTCCCAAGCCCTCTGCATTTACAGAAAAAATAAAACCCATAACAAGCTCACACTAATCCGAGCAGCAGGGTGGGTAACAGACTAACTGCACAGAGGAGGGTGAGCAGGTCAGAATGCAAGAGTCCGCTTGCTCGTCCGAGCACGCACACTGCAGGGGTGTTGACACAGCAAGGCCTCAGGAGCAGCAGGGCCAGGCATGGAGATGAGGGCTGAGAGACGGGAGAAGGGGGGAGGAAGGCGACAGTGGAGAAGCACGAGCAAGCGGAGGAAAAGTGTGACGTAGGCACATTCCCAGCCGCCAATCAGGCGTGAGCAGCAGCATCACGTTTGGACGAGAGCCCTTAACTGTAGCAAAGTGTTGTGGAATTTACAACATCAGAGTTTAAAATAAAAACTACTGAAGTAAAAAAAAATGGATTTCAAAATGAGAGCGAAATATGCCGACAACCTGCCTCTCCCAAGCCAACATGGCAGCTTGCAACGCCACCATTTTCTTACAAAAAGACGCATCCAACCCAACCACTACCAACTGTATCCCCAAACCCATGATGCATCATGTCAAACCAATGGGGGAAAAAAACCCACCACCCCCTCAATAAACCCTTCCCAAAGTGATGACCCATGTCTACACACCTTCCCATCACCTGACAAGAGCTGACACCTACCCGTCCCGAGCGCTACAGCTGAGCGGCACTTACCACTTGTCCAGGTCAGCCTTGATAGCCTCGCAGGCGGCGGGCACGGGGGCCTCGGCGGGGGCAGCAGCGCTCTCAGAGTCCGACATGTTCAGTGCTGCGTCTGGCTGTGCGTCTTAGCCTGTGTGCTCCTGTATGTGCATGTGCAGAGAGAGAATGACAGAGAGAGAGAGAGAGAGAGAGAGGGAGAGCGAGAGAGAGCGCACAGTGGTGGTTAGAGATGGCAAGAGGGAGGGGGAGTGTACATAAGGGGGGGGAGGAGAGGAGAGCTGGGACAGCACACATGTGGACATGAGGGCTGGCAGCAGGGGGAGGAGTGATGGAGCTATCCATCTCTCGTCCACACCAACAACATGAGGGGTGGTGGGAGGGAGTTACCTTACCAAAGTTCAAAAAGCAGCCATGGCAATTTGACATCAAACACGAGATGGCCAACTCAAGTGCCCCTCTGTTTGCGTGGCCCAAATGCGCTGGTGCACCCATCAGTGGGCCAAACTCCCCAATCAGTCCAAAAAAATAAATTTCGATCACTTAATTACAAGGGTTCTGCGCAACGCACAAGAGGTATCCAAAACCAGCCATGGACGCAGAGTGCAGAAACCGTCACGTCAGCGCCACCAAGCAGCCTACTTCTGTTGAAGAGGGCCACCTGCTGGGCATATCCCTGCTTTGCAACTGCAACCGCTGCCCCCCCAGTAGCAGTGCTTCTTGGCACAAACCACGCTATCGCTTGCAGGCCGCCTGAGCTAAAAAGAATTTCGGGCTGTAACAGGTAGGTGACGTGCGCTCCTGAAGACCCCCATGCTTCAGGCCTCCGCGCAACTTAAGCGGATTTTCCAAGGTCACAGGATTACCTGAAAAGCCTCATCTTCCTAGTTCAATGTAACAGGAATGTCATAAGCGAGGTGTCGAGGTCAGGCATGGCCTAAAGCTTAAGACAAATCTTTAAGAGACTATCCACGCTCGAGGGCGACCTCACCGACGTAGCCTAAGGATGGTAGCGTTAGATAGTTTTGCTACATTGATAAGTGCGCTCTTTCCGTCTTACATAATATTACTTTACAATGTGGAGAAGTTGCGCAATTGCGCGCAACTTTCCCCCCCTTTCAATTCATTCAATAGTGTGACCACGCGCAAGAAGTCAGACCTGAGAATGCATAACATTACATTGGTCATTTACAAGTAAACTTAACCACACGTTACGATAATAAGATATTTGAACAACGTGGCAGTGGTAGCGTCACTGGATTCAAAATTCAAAAGAAATAGCTTAACACTCAAAAATTCCGATCACGTTGGACGCCTCAAGCCACAGAACATAAGCGAAGGCATAAGTTAATTGATAGCCTTCATAAACTTGCAACAAGACATATTTGGGGCACAAATATGCCTTTCTAACCAAGTGGAAAACAAGTTTCAACTCAGAGTTAAAAAAAAAAAAATAACGGAGATTTTCTTGAAAATCCACCAGGATCTACTCCAACAGGCACCGTTTTAAATTGTTGACCTCGGGAAAACGTCGACACGCTACAAACAATCTATGCATAACCAAATGAAATAAAACGACAGCCCCTCCTAAGAAGGGCGACAGATTAGCATGACATTATAATTCATTACTAATGAAAGTTCCGTAAACCATCATTCGATGACGCCATCGGCACTCGGATCCTTAATTCAGTTAGACTGAAATTCAATACCATGCGGGAGAACGTGCAGGTTCCTTGTCTAGAGTAAATGTAAAAAGTACCTTTAACCTCCCCGAGTCCCCGGACTGAAAGTGCACAAAGTTTGTTCAAACAAATGGTTTTATACCTGCAGGCGCCACTTTTGCAACCTCCCAACACCTGTGTCCAATTGTGTTGAGTACCCATTGGGTTCTGGGTAGTGAAGTCTTGACCATTTCCACTGCCTGCAACACTGTTGGCTTATCTCACTGAGTCCAGCTCACCCTGTACCATTCCCAAAGTTCACGCAAACCACTAATTGCACCTCCATTAAAGTCGTTTGAAGAACCGCGCACAAGAAAATGAAGGAACAAGACACATTTTAGTGTCGGTGGGGTTCACCCGAGATAAAGAGAAAAGGCACTACCCCGCCCCCTCCTCCTCCTAGTACACTGTGTTCCCAAAGTAACCATTTCATTCATATTCATTGCAAACATGACTAAGAAGGCTCAGAATCACTTATAATTACATTAACATCAAATGCCACCCAATTACCTTCTCTCCGTTTTAGCTGGATTCGACAGGAATGAGCTGGAGGGCTCTGCGCATAATGTTTCACCAAGAGGCGTTGCTAGGCTATAGGCTGCGCGTAGCCATACATTCACGCACTCTTTTCAAGAGGTCCCAAGCACACGTGAGAGGATATCAAGTGTATTATTCATAGAGGTCACTGGCTAACTCAGACTTAGATAAAAGCAAAAACAAAAAAACACATAGTCACTGGTACAGTTTCAGATAACCATAGTCCTGAATTTTCAAAAACCTCATCACACCAAGGTATACTTTATTTTTTTCTTTCTATATTTCCCCCCACATCTGTCTCCAGAGTTATAAGCTTTTGTATAGTCTGTCATGCATATGTTGATTTCAGCTGAACTTAACTCATGAGTTGAAATGACTAAGCATGCTATCATTTCTATGTGCATGGACCACAATGTAAAGAAGAATTTGTTGCCTTACCCTTAAAAGTATCAGCCTTTCTTGTGTCCTGTCAGATGGTGAGAGAGGAAGTCAGTAAGGACACAGGAAGTTGAAGAAAAACCTGCAGGCTCTCTCCTTTCAATGTATGTCTGCCTATAGATTGCAGGGGGCGTGCACGTATGTTCCTGTGTCGGTATGCACGTGTGTGTGTGAGCGCATGCACACTGGGGCCGACGCAGAGAGGCCCAGAAGGGTACTGCAGCGGAATTTCCTCCAAAGACAACATGCCAAGTCCATCCTTTAAAGGGGGGGGGGCAGACTCTTTGCTCAAGAATGACAAAGGCCTGTTCTTGAGCAGGGAAAGGGGGGATGGGGAGGCTATGTGTGGTGTGTATGCATGTGTGCGGCATGGCAGTTAGACTATGTAGAGGGGGTGGGGTGGCTCCTAAGTAAGGTTAAAGTCCTGTCCTTCAAACAAACTATACATCCACATACACACACTTGCTGCAGGTTCTTTTCAGTTTTTTCTACAGGTACTTAGTTTATTTGCTGAGTCATCAGTGACTTACATAAATTGCCTGCTCACACACACACACACACACACACACACACACACACACACACACATAGACATCCCATATCCACAAACTGTTAACACACAGAGACACACACCCACTCAGCATAACCACAGTCATACACTTGCATTCCCTCAGTGTTTCACAATGATCAAGAAAGTAGGCAAGCTGACACAAGCACACACAGGACAGACGTTTGAATGGAATGGCAGAATGGAAAGAAGAATGGGAAAAAGTTATCTGTCTTGTTGGCCCAGGGCTACGCGGGAGCAGGAGTAGGAGTGGGAGTGGACAGGGTTGGAGTGTGGGAGTTGGTGGAGGGTGGGAGCTCTCAGGAGGGAGCTGGGGCCGGAGGTTGGAGGGACAGCCTCCATGGAGAGGGGAGGGGGCTAAAAAAAAGAGAAGAAAGATATGGCCTCTCAAAGTCAGAGCTGGAGGTCATACTTGTGTCCTTAGAGAGGTGTGTGTGTGTGTGTAAAAGGAGGGATTGTATGACATGATGCACATGGGTGAATGTGTACAGTACAAGGACATAAAGCTGAGGGTGAATGTCCATGAGGTGAAATGGACGCTCACCTACAGTACACCCACAGTCAGACATACCAAATACACACACACACACATACACCTGGGGCATGCTAATCACTAGAAATGCCTAGAGGATCTAAGTAATTGCCTATTTGTGTTTAAAAGCGCGCACACACACACACACACACAGACAGAGAGAGAGAGACAGCCATTATCTGTAGGGGATCAGTGTTTTCTCCCTAAACAAACACAGGGACCATTTCCATAGGATTCCACAAACTCCTTCTCTCACGAGACAAACACACACAAAAGAGAGACACAAGCATAGCAAACAGCACATTTGATCAGTTTGCTGTGAGACATATTATATATAGAGGTATATTTGTCAATGTGCATTTCTAAATGGAAGCCACCTTGGAATTCTTTTGGCTTCATGTTGTCCAGAATGAGGCTTTGCATTTCCTTGCCATGTACTGTAATGCAGCAGCCACATGTGGTAGAATGTAAGGAAATATTATAACAAGGCCAAATCGACATTATCTGGACAACGTGGATCTCATTTTTTATGTCATGGAATTGTTTCTTCATATTCTATCGAGATAATTTTCTAGTAGTTGTAGCCTACCCTAAAACACCACTTATTTGCTTCTTTAACAAGCTCTCAAACTATAGCCTATGACCCACATCATTACAAGATAACATGTCTGCTGAACCTGTTGCAAATATTTGTAGGCCTGATTCAGTGTGTTCTCGGATAACCCAAACCAATTCATGTTGCAACTACAAAAACACTCGGAGAGCGCAAACCTCTGCCAATACATATGGGTCATTGACCCAAATTACAGACGGTGTGACCGATCACCACCAAAATATAATCATCTGTTCTTTGTCCCAATACCTACATTGTCCGAAAATTTCATCCAAATCTGTACAGTACTTTTTGAGTTATCTTGCTAACAAACAGACAAACTCGAACCTTGGCGGAGGTAATTAACATACTATGCAATCAAAGGAGGAAAAATGGTTTTCCTAGCCACATCTGGTGATCGCTGATTGGATTCCTGTCAATGCATTCCCCACATACCCAGCCATCAGCCATCAGGGTCAACCCCGACTGGCCATTGGTCAAAAGACAAGATATGCTGCATAAGAAAACCTCATTAGCTCCCCTTGAGATAAACAAAGTAAATCAGTTTGTGATTTCAAAAATGAGTGTAACCATCCCCTGGCATGTGATTGGTGGACTGAGATGAGGACGTGGAATTTGGAGCCTCTTTCCTGGCCTCACAAAATATTGAGAGAATGACTGTGTCTAGCTATGGCATGGCAAGGAAAGAGCTCGTCATAATACTTGGATCATTAGATTATTTTCTATGTCAGTGATTATTTTGTATTTCTGTCAAACTGTCAACTTTTCAGTGAAAGCCACCACTGTGTGGTCCATCCCATCTTCTGGCTTTGGAGATGCTTCACGGCTGGTCTCTCGATGAGGAGAGGGCCCTCTAGTGGACCTCACAAGCAAGACATGGCAACTCCAGCCACATGCCACATTAAGGGAAAATGAAGGTCCCAATAAACTATGAGTTACAAACACACACACACACACACACACACACAAACACACACACACCACACCATCACTGCCACCTCAACAGTCTTCATAAACTGGTTGTGCCTTGACGCACAGAGGCCTCTTGAGAAGTCACACAACTCCCATTCATTGGAGGGGGAGAAAGTGAGAGGCACAGATAGGTATGTTTTTATTTACTTATTTATCTGCGTGATAGTGGACAGGGACCTGACACACCCACAAATAGCTCTCCCGTGTGTATTGATGAAGGCCGGGCCCAAAACAATGTTTTTCATTAGCAAGGTACGAGAGAGAACCAGTTTGGCACAATGGCCACGAGGAGCACAGGTCTAGGCCTACTGCATACACAAATCAGAGATGACAGAGTCCTTTATAAAGTGGCCAGAGCCGAAGGAGAGAGCATCGGAAGAAGACACAGCAGCATCACATCTCCGAGAGACAGCAGGAGCTCCAAAACAGAAACAGGTTCCAGCAGAATGCGTGCTTACAGATCCCAGAAACTGCACTTTGCAGGTGAGATACTGTAGGCCTGTGTACCAATATCTGTGTCAATCTGTGTTCTGTCAAAATTCAGGCAAAATTGTGATGTGTTTTCAAACAGTACTTTCTGCAGGTATACCTTTTCTTTTTCTCTTTATTGCTGTGTTCTTTGGCGACTGTTTAGCAGTCACCTCTTTTCCTTCTCTCATTCCTCCGCATGTCGTTCTTGCAGAATTTGTCTAACATGTCACCAAGTTGTTTTTTTTTGGGAGGGGGGGGGGTTGTTATAGATCGATACTGATGTAGTAGTTATTGTCCCCTTGCTCTGCAGTGGTCGTGCTGTTGTGTGTAACAGTGTCCTCAGAAGCACTGGGTCTGGGTGATCTTTTGGAGCGAGTTTCCCAGATCTCTGACAAGCTACACTCTCTCAGCAGCTCTCTCACCAACGACCTTGTAAGTAATTTCATCAAAGAAATTTTTTTATGGTTGTGTGAGTGTGTGTGTGTGTGTGTGTGTGTGTGTGTAAGTTCTTAAGACAGAATGAGTATTGCTCTGTAGGCTACATATTTTCTTTACATGTCCTTTTCCCTTGTGATTTGCAGAACAGCCATTTCCCTCCAATGGGAAAGATCATACTCCGTCCGTCAATGTGCCACACATCTTCCCTCCAAACTCCCAACGACAAGGAGCAAGCTCTCCGAGTGCCTGTATGTTCTGTCATCTCTGTATCTCATCACACCATCACATTTCATGTCTTTCTCAGTCCCATATGACTTGTAATGATAAATCACAGCTAATGATCACAATAGGAAAGTAATGCTTCCTGCGCCAGTTGTTAGTGTAGTATCATCTATTGTATACGCCATCAGTTAAGCGTAGTGATAGTACAGGAGGCTATGTTAAGTGAACCTTGAGACAGAATGAGAGGAAGAACTAGGATATTTTTGAGTGACACCTACAGTACAGTACATTGGTGTCACAATGTTAGAAACTGCTCTATTTCCTCATCTGATCCAACTGTTTATAATTCGATTGGTGTACCCATGCAGGAGTCTGAACTGCTGGCGCTGGCCCGTTCACTGCTGGTTGCGTGGTCAGATCCTCTAGTCGCCCTGCTGAATGAGGCACCAAACCTTGTGCACCCCGAAAAAGGAGCTATCTACAGCAAAACCAAAGAACTTCAAGAGCACTCAAACACCTTAAGTAGTGGCTTGGATCATTTGACCAACAAGGTGAGTTCATGATACATGGCATGGGAGAGCTTTTTAGCAGTTGACTGCATATGTGCCTTTCAGTGTAGGTTATTGTATACACATAGTCCTAAGAACATGTTTAATTTTTTTTAATTATTTCACACAATTTGAACATCAATTAGATGAGAGACAAGAGTGAGCAAGGCAGTGCAAGAGGAGGCAAAAAATCCAATAGGACCATATGGAGACTATTGTGAAAGATTGTTTGATAGCTTATTGGTATCAGAGGGACAAGGTAGTACAATGCTATTTGGCTGGGAGTGGTCAATAGAGTATTATCAGGAGGAAACTTGTTTGTAGCAAGCAACATGGATCAAGTTGTTTTCCTTTATAGGCCTACTACGGTCATTTAGCAGACCTGCTTATTGTCCAGATGTGATGTCAACTAAGCGAATGTCTCTCTGTACAGATGGGCCCCTCCTCCCAAGTCATCTCCTCCCTTCCCTTCTCCAACGACCCCGGAAATGACAAGAACTCCCGCTTGGCCAACTTCCACTTTCTGCTGTCCTGTTTTCGTCGAGACTCCCACAAGATTGACAGTTTCCTCAAGGTCCTTCGTTGCCGGGCAGCCAAAATGCGCCCGGAGATGTGTTAAGAAAAGCTGATGCCATTATGGTTCTGCATCTCTCCTGAGACAATCAGGAGAGCTGTAGATCTACAGTGGCAGAAAAGCAGTCTGATCTGGATGTCCCATCATGTTGTCACCTAACCAGTTCAATTTGTTACATCAGAACCTGGCTTATCACGCATGTTCAGCACTTCCATTGTTACACAGTTCCTCAGTTGTGTCCCACATGCATTAGAAAACCAGCGGAGGAAGAAAGGGAGGTTTTCTGACAGCTTGTACCTTTCCTCAACTGAACTCTGTAATTAACTATGTGAATGAAAGGCTGGCATTTGAGAAGCATTCCAGATCAGACTGTCTTACAGCCTGTAGGGCTTCAATGACATGCACTTTAGACAACTCCACTATTTATAATTACTTGGTTCTGTACGCTTCTATGCAGGTTTACATGGACACAATCTTTGTTTATTTTCTGGAGTACTTGAATAGAATGTTCACAGAACGATATTAAACATCCCATCATGCATATGACTTGACTTTGTGGGTCATTTGATCAAGATATCAGAATTGGAGGGAAAAGGGTGGAAGTAGTCAGACAATACAAAACTGTTCAAAGGTATAACATTTCAAAATTGACTCTGGATTCACAAAAATAACTAGTAAAGCTTTCAAATTGCCAGAAGTAGGCCAATTCACTCTGTATAGACAAGAGCAACAAGCGATACATTTTGGACTAAGCTCAACTCAAACAAGCTCAACTTTATGCAAATTACTGATGCGTTTCGGCCTCCAAATAAAAGACAACAGGCAAGTCATAAGCGATAAGTGTGACATGATGCAAACACAATTTAGCAGTGATGTTTATGAACGACAAAAGCCATTTCACAGCTTTAGTAGCTCTTGGTGTGAATGCAGTTAAGGCACAAGATAGAGATTTTCTTTCCAACTAAACCTTAGCCATACATTACTCCAAAAAGGATTATTCTAACCTTTGAGCTGCCATTAGAGGTCAGCACTAGTGGATAAGGCAGACTGGGTCTGAGGCTCAGACTCTGAGCATCACAACATACACAAGTCACCTAAGGTTAGAAATTAACAAAGTTCATTCAAAGGACAACGATACAGAATGAGTTCAATACTTTTATTAAAAAAGCAGCAAGGAAAGGAAAAAACAAAAACCAAAAACATCCTGTTGATCACACTCCCCCTCTCCATAATCCCCCCATAAACACACCACCACTCCATTCCACCAGAGGGCCCTCAAGCCCAATGCACATTTTGGTCAGAATGAAGACACTTATTTTTTTTTTATTTTGTAAGTGCTCCACAGCGCTGAGAGGTGGGAGTGCTCCTTCAACAATGACCGCCCCACTTAAGAGGGCCCGTACAATTTACACACAAATAATGTGGACTTTTCAAAAAAGAAAATAAAAAAAATATAATGGCTAACTTGTATTCTCCCCCTTGTAACAAACGCAGACATGCTGATCAGCTAACAGGGGGGATAACGAGCGTCACAGGAGGCATCTCTTTCAAACCATAAAAAAGTAGGGAGGGAAAAATAAACAGCACAGGATGCTGAATGTTACCATGACTAAACATTCACAATGGAAATCAAAGTGACTGAACTTCAACATTATGTACAGGCAAGAGAGGGGGGGTGTGTGTGAGTGTGTGTGGTTAAAAGACCGATGCTAGGACGAGTAAAATCAACATGTTCTGACTGACTATTGCACAACAAAGTCCCCTCTGGCGCCATTTTCTATACAAACAAATGTATAAAAAGCCTATAGTTTGAACAAATTACACAAAGAAAGTTAAAAATGTTGCTTACAAGTACGCATCACAGCACAGGCCAAAGATGAGGTCAGTTACACACACCCACACACACACACTAACGTACCCCTCCGATTACCCCTAACACAGACAAGACACACAAAGGGGTTGGGAGGAGGATTTAACGCATCCTGTACTCCGAGGTCTTGGACACCTCACAGAGTTGACCTTTGAAGTCGATGTCTACAGTGAAGTCCAGGTCTCGCTGTGAGGGCAGAAGGTAAACACCAGCATTAGACAAGCAAGCACGTTTCCCGCAAGTCAACAAAACTGAACCAGGAGTTAGCATTCACTTGAGAAGGTCACTCGAGGAATAATTCAAAACGTGCTACACTCACGTTGTTCTTGACGTTGGGTTTCATGTTGATGGTGCCAAAGATCTCCTCTCCAGTCTTCACAGTCAAGTAGTCATCCAAATAAAACACAGTTTGCTTCCAGTGGGTGTACGGAGACTCTGGACCTACACACAGATATGAATGATTATTCCTTGACCAAATAAGAGGTAAAAACACAAACATGGTACAATACTTCAACTCTGCAAATGCAATCACATGTAAAGTTGTGTGTGATTATTTGAAGTTCTCAAAGCTTTCCTGTAACTAAAATTGCAGTGCCATCACACAGTGAACAATGAAATCAAAAAGCTTAAATTCAACACGATACCAAAAAAGGCCAAGCTCAAGTACAAGTTCAGAACTCACTGGTGGAGAATCCAGTGCGCTTGTGGCACCGTGTAAACTCAATGTTGAAGTAGGTAACCAGGGCATGGAT
Organism: Sardinella tawilis; assembly: GCA_030264315.1. Lineage (NCBI taxonomy): Eukaryota > Metazoa > Chordata > Actinopteri > Clupeiformes > Clupeidae > Sardinella > Sardinella tawilis. The sequence continues at coordinate 9,385,226 of JASCQY010000001.1, forward strand.
GTAGTCGTTGCGCTTGACCTGCAGGCAGAAGGGCGAGGTGAAGGTCAGGTCTTCAGGCTTCACTGTGTAGATATCCACCTCCTGGAAACAAGAAAAACCACAGAGGTTAACACACACAAACCCCTGGAAACATTCATTCAATGCGTCAGGCCATCGAAGACTTGGAGGAAGAGGAGGGGATAACCGTTAAGAGGATGTTTCAACGGAGGATTTGGCAGACAGGACTGACCTTGATGAGACACGAACTGCTGACCAGCTGTTTGGGGTCCACTACGTCCACTAACGGTTCTTTGATGGCCACCTCCTTGATGCAGGACATATCGAAACCATAGACATTCTCCCACCCTGAAAGAATGCACAGGCTTTGGTCACAGTGGTTCACATTCAATTTCAACACGCTGTCAGTTTCACTGACAAAGTGCCCAAAATGGCCTGTACATTGAGGGATCAAGCATCAGTCCATGTCCATGCAACAATGTTAGACTGACCGTAGACAATAGGCCATCACTGACAGTTGCCTAGTGCACTTGCACAACTATACGAGACATCATGTAATTGTGCAAACGTGTGAGATAAGTTGCTCCAAAGCAGGAACCATATGAATACACCCTTAACCATCAGCCAATGATCCAAGGGACAGACAATCCATATATGACACTAAATTGCCTAAAGCCAACGGGTACTTACAGTGGATTTTGTAATCCTTGTACTGCCTGTCTTCAATAGCTGTGACATAGAGGGTGGCTCTGTCAGGAAAGATAAGTCCATCTGGTTTCTGTTGAACATGGAGAGAGAGAGAAAGGGTTAATGTGTTTCAGGGTGGCAGATTAGGAGGCTATTCAGAGCTCTGGCATTCAGTGAAGCCTGTGCAATCTGTCAGGTTGGAGCTGGAGGTACATAGTGTTGCAGCTGAGCCAAAGGGACAACCATACAAACTTAACAGTTGTGCTGCTGCCGCTGCCAACTGCCTGGTTTCACAATCTGATACTGGGTGCATTTGCACAGCACAACTCTAACTACTACAGTTATGATACAATTTCAGCTGCCCACTGCCAGTTAATCAGACATGCATATGGTGGTTTCCCTCCGTAGGAACTTCAAGCAGTTCAAGTGCCCAACATGTTTACAGGAAGAACCTTGCACTTCTCATCGTCCTTCTCAGCCTTCCATCTGGGCCTAATGGGGAGGCTACACTGGATGCGTTAAGTCAAAGCCGCATCTGCAGTACCAATTAGCTTCCACTATAATCAATGGAACTGGTTACACCCGACACGGCAGCATGGTGAACATTCTTAAAAAAAAAAAAAAAAAAACCCATTCTTTTCAATGCGTTTTTGACATGGCTTGACATTGGTAAGAATAGTGGTGCCATCATAAGAATCATTCAATTAAAGGAATGGTGCCGCTTTCACGATTTGAAACTTATTTCAGGGACGTTTCACTTTCCACCAAAGTCGCGTCGGAATTGGAATCGCCCGTCTCCATGTAACAGAGAGGTCGGGGCACCGAAATGCAGCCAGTAAATGCATTCATTTCTCAGATGTTTGTTATGCTACAGGAGTGCTGTTCTAGCCTGGGCCCGCCCATTCCGTGACGTTATCGGCCACGCTCGCGGCCTCGCCACGGTCTGGCCAAGCATGCT
>JASCQY010000001.1:9418798-9451362 GCA_030264315.1 Sardinella tawilis
CACACACACACACCCTTTACTGACCCTCCCAGCACATCTTCTAACAGTCGAACATCTCTGCTCTGATCCAACCAAACACACACACACACACACACACACACACGTGCGCGCACACAGCTTTCTCATCAGCTCGCTCAGCATGTATCACTGCAAAGATTCCATGTAGACATTCCCGTATTCCCAGGCGCAGGAGAGCAGGCTTAGTGCACTTTAACAAGGCTCAGGCAGGGAAGTGACCATGCACGCTTCATTGGACCCTCTCGTGGGCTCGTCATTTATTACATGTGTTACACCCCCGTCATGACTTCGATGGTTTGTGTTTGGTTGTGACGTGTGTGGGTTTCGTCTTTTTCTTTTTTTTCCTTTTTTTTTTAATTGTATTTACCTATTTTGTCTCATCTCAGTGCTGATGTTAGTGCCGTGTAACTTGAAGTTTGTTGCCCCATTTCATTGTTTTGTACATTTCATGGTGTGGTCCAAAATGTTCAGGTTGTGTCCAGGTCGCCACTTCTCTTCTAGGAGAAGCGAGATGGCTGGGAGGACTACAGGGCAGTAGGAGAGAAACTAGAGAAAGGTGGAGAAAACGAGAGAGGAGGGAGTCCTATGCTAGTCTATCCATCTGTCTGCACATGAAGAGTGCAGCAGAGATTTACAGACGCAGACTTGCGCGCACACACACTACAGAGATCCACAGTGATCTCCTGTCTTGCACTCAGTCTCACACACACACGCATGCACACACACACACACACACACACACATAAACACACCCATACACACAAACAGACAACACAACAAATGGGACTAAAGCCAGAATTTTGTATTGAGAGTTGTGGTGAGGTTGTGACCGATGTTCAAGAAGCCCCTGTTTGAGCACTTACCATGTGAACCTGTTGAAACGAGCGAGTATTCTGATGCGCACACAGTAGTCTGAGAACACACTAGTTGTTAGTACACTCATACATCTTTAGATGGCAGAAAAACAGAGACCGATTAGGACCAAACCAGCTGCCAACAGTCAACCACAACACCAGGGATCATCTTGCTTTGGTTCAGCATTAGGTGTGTATGTGTGGGATGAGTGTGATTGTACCATATTATAAGAAAAAAAGAATCTAATGAAGTTTATGGGACACTGTCATATATGTTGAATAAGGAGTCACTATGCTTCCCATGATGCAACTGTGCATTCAGTGGGACTTTGTCATTGTAGTTGAATTTGAATCATTGTCATATTTGTATGTGCGTGAGCGTGTCTGTGCAGTATCCGCTAGCTAATACAGCCCCAGTGTATCGGTGTTAAACCTGTCAGATACCTGTGTTAGATTCCAATTTACTCTGTACTGAAAAATGTGAAAGTAAAACTATGCCATATATTCACACGGCTCTCCATGTTTTATGTGTCAGAATGTTTTTTATTTGAGTTCAGTTTTTAACCAGTACCCAATTGTTTATATTTAGTTTTATAAATGCCTAAGTAGTTTTATGTACATTTACAGCAACTGAATAGTTTAGTTTTCATTTAGTTGTACCTCTTCAGGTATGCCTCATGAGAAAGAAACTCTATACTCAATAGATGCTAAAGAGGTAGGATGAAATAATTATATACAGTGATCCTTTATTCCTGTTCATGGGTGTTGCGTAATTTTCCTGTTCTTGGAAAATTATATTTTATCAAATGATTTTCACTTTCATATTTAGCATTTAATTTCCTCAATCTTAAGTAGTCCTGATGCGCGTGCATGTGCGCGCGCACCAGTGTGCTGCTCACACACACATCCCAGTGTGTGCGAGACGGAAGACGTTGGAAGGAGTAGTTGAAAGAGATGGTAGGTAGATGGGTCAGGTGCACCATCGTGCCGGTTTTGTAAGAATTCTATCACACACACTTTCTAGGTCAGGTCATGCTTTTTGTAAAAGATACCACGAGTCGTCTGCAGCCAGCATCAGAAGTGTAATTTACCCAAGCAATCAAATCGGCGAGCAATCTTGTAAAATGGCACAGATCGCCCAGATAGCCAAAAGAAAATGATATAGCACGTAGAAATATGCAAGTGTATACACATGGGTAGGGGGCATAAATGTAGAAATTATGTCAGGCATCTCTGACGACTGGCTTGCCTGCATAAATTGCAGTGTTTCGCAGCCTAAATATAACGGAATGAGCGCAACATTTTCAATAATTAATGGTGTTTACATACTATAAAATAAATAAAGGAAATCTGCCATTGCGCACATAGAAACAAGCTCCCCAGGCCAAAGCAGTAACTGCAGAGTTATTCTGTTTAACAGTGGAAGAGATGTCTCCCCCTCCCTTTCAGAAGCAGAACGATAGCGCCCCATCCATCCCAGTCAAACTGCCGGGGTCCTTGGGCAAACTGATGATGTCGAACAAAAGGAGCGTGCCCGCGCGCGCGTCACTGGAGAGCGCAAAGCGCTCATTGGCTAAAAATGACATCACATACAAATGTACTATTATTGGCGTCTGGAATCGGCATTACCTCATCCTTTTCCTCCCTCTCTCAGGTATAGACATTCAACAACAAACCGCGATAACGTCGCAGATCGAGAACGGAGAGCAGTTGAACACATCTCCCATTCAAATCGTCGTTTCGTTTATTTATAAGGATATACGGAAGAGTCACTATTTAAACGGGATTATTGGGAAACCCCAGCGCTACACTGCGATATAGCTTTTTCGGCGTGTCGGCTACTTCTTCTTTTCAAGGCATTGAACTTTTGAGCTACACACAACGCATTTGATTTGGTATCTTTTTCTCCTTGCGATCCAATATTCAACGTATGTTGGAGAAATAAACCACTGGTGAGAACCTTTAGTAATTACAATAGTATGAATTTAGTGTAATAATATGCATGCAACATTGCCCTATTTCATTGCATTCCTTGGTTTCAATTTACAGTGCTGGAGAATGCATCAGCGTCATGCATTTTAAGTTGTATTGTTCGTGTTAAATGATGTAGAGCATATGCTACAACTGTACATTTGTGTTGCAATAAGATTGTGAAGTTGTTCCTACATCTGCGTCATCTCTTGTTTTGGCTCTATGAAGTCACTCCACATGCTGTTTTTTTTCCTGCACAGAGAGCACCCCAGAAGAAAGGAGGATGGTATTCAACAGAGAAAGAGAGAACGAGCGTCCGCCGCTCTCCTGCATTCTGCCGCATCTGTACCTGGGTGCAGAGACAGATGTTACTCAGGTAACTAACACGTAAAACTTTCTTTGCATCTCTGCTCGTTTATGCCATCTCTTCGTGCACTTGAATGAATGAAAGACTATTAGTCTTTGTTTGACCTATTACATGCAGCCGAGGTGACATGAGCTCATCTGGGTCGACCGGAGCTACTAACCTAGTTTTATTGTCCTAACAATGCTGAATCTGTTTTCTCGCCGGTTGTAGGACAGTCTGTCTGCGCGGGGGATTTCATACGTGCTCAGCGTCAGCCGCTGCTCCCCTCAGCCAACATTTCTTCCCAAGTCTCAGTACCTCCGGATCCCTATTGACGATTCCTTGCGGGACGACTTGCTGCCGTGGATCCCGCAGGCGTTACGCTTCATTGGTAAGCGCGTAGTGCAAGACAGCCTGCGTCAACTTGGATTGGCAGAACTTTTGCATGCTTTACATGCACAGTATCTCACTCTTTTTATGTTTTTTTTTTCCCCTAGATGGGGCCATGTCTCTAGGATGCTCGGTGCTGGTGCACTGTGCAGCTGGTATTTCTCGCTCTCCTGCTCTTGCTGTGGCCTACATAATGTATCGCCTAGGAATGGACCTGGATCATGCATACAGGTAAGACTCCACTGTATAGATAGCCAGGCAAAAATCTACAAGATCATTCTTGTTGCATCTGAGCAGTAGCCCACAGACCTTGTGCTGATTGTAACCTATGGGGTTTCTGCCTGCATTTACAGGTTTGTCAAGGAGCGCCGACCCTCCATCTCCCCAAATTTTAACTTCCTGGGTCAGCTTCAACTCTTCCAAGGCACACTCACCTCCAAGTGCACAACTGAACACAACTTGGCTGAGCCGTCTGCCAGAGCTTTGGACTCACCACAAGCGTTGACCATTACCAGTGACCACACAGATTGTAACTCTACTGTATCGCTGTCAACCAAACTCATCCCTAGCGCTCAGGACCTGAAACATGGAAACAAAGAACATGACGAAGACACAAAAGTTCCCCCACGCTGTGTTGCCTCCAACCATACATTGACACAAGATCCAAGAAACGATGATACCAAAGCGCAGAGCGGAAACAAAGAGTTGTCCCCATCCAAGTCTCCTGAGTTCACTCTGTTGCTCTCCGATAAGCTGAAAAGTCTCACTCTCTCACTCCAGCCCATAGAGGTGCAGGCACCGTCAGAGGCCCAGCGGACTCCCCAGAAGCCCACCACACTACAAATCCCATCAGACCCGGTGTCGATCTCAGAGAAGCGCAAGCGTCTCACTTTAGCCATCACCCCTGTGAGTGCTTCCCTGCAGACGCCTCAGAGGGACATCATCACTCAAAGCAGCAAGAGTGCCAACCCCCGGCCAGATGCAACCAACAGTTCAAAACTCCTCCACAAGGGGGAGTCTGAAGCGCAGCACAGGAACAGGAGATCACAGAGTAGGCCTAACGTTGAGGAGGAAAAGGAGAGGCAGAGGAAGGTTTCGAATACCAGACATCCTAACGCACACCGAAGCTCTTCGCGATCGGTCACGAGAAGAAAGGACAGACAGAACCAAGAAAGAGCAGCGACGGCCCTGAAGGATGCAGGGGCAAAGAACAGAGTGCTAAAACTCCACCAGGGGGCACCAGAGTACAGTAGTAAAACCAAAACAGAAAGCATCAAGGAGATTCCAGCCACGCACATCACTGGTTCTCTACAGAGGGTGTCTCCATCCACCGCTTTGGAGGCAGTCGAGGGGTTACGAGGCGACTCGGAGCTCATGTCTCCGTTAAGTCTCACAGTTAATAAGCTGTTAGACTGGGGGGAGAAGATGCTGCTCGGGGTCCTACTAGGTCCTCGCATCAAGGTGGGCCAGCCCGCCTTGCCCTACAGATGCTGAAAGAAGGGTGATGTGGCCAATAGAAGTCTTGTTGGACTGGTGTAAAAAATTCAACAAAGAATAAATGGACACACAAAAAGCGAAGTTACAGGAAAATCAAGGGAAAGAGACTTTGTGGAGGATTTTTGTTTGAATGATTGAATTTGAAGCAGTTTCACTGGCAGAATTGATTTTTTTAAACCTCTTATCAATAAGAATACTAATGGAACTCAGGATGCCTGATGTCAGAGCAGGGCTCTTGCTCAGGCATTAATTTAAGAGATACCCTCATTGCATGTCTATCAGTAATTCTATTCTACATGTGACAGACATACAAACTTACCTGTTAAAGGAATGTCCTGTCATCACAGGTCTTTACTGTTGAACTGTCTGAAATGGAGTGTAGGTGTATCCTATTCTTAAAAGAAGTGATTGTCAAGTGTCTGTTCTTTTGAGAGATCCGTAAATGCTTGAGTGTGTGGATTTATTATTTATGAAATTACGAATTTATTAAATTATTACTATTTATTGAATTGATATTTTGATGATGGTATTTTAGCACCACAGCTTGTACTGAAACCAGTATTCATTAAAGCTGAAAGTTTACACTGGTCTGACCTCATCTCTTTCTCACAGATTTAAATGATTTAGTATCTTAGGTAGGCTACAACTGTTTTGTGCACTGCAAGTCCACGCCATCACCAACACAGGAAGGCCTGCTGGGAAATAGAGGCTAATCATTTTAATTATTTTAATTGTGACGCCAAGTGTCTTCTGTGAACCACATAATCTAGATGGGACTAGTCTAACATGGAAGGTTCTTTCAATCTAAACATAACCTAGATGGGTTAAATGCAGAGAAAGCATCTCCCTGAAAAAGGATACATTTCTAGGCTGTTGCTTATAATTAAATAGAAATTAAACTTTTTGACAAGCATTGCAATCCACTAGAGGTTATCAAGTTTACATGATTTTGCTTGCAAACGCACAATTTTAAAACAATATTCCCAACAGGCTATTTCTGTGAACTCTGTTCTACGGAGAGGAGGCAAGTCAGCAACACTCACTATACGCCCATGATTATGAGTCACATCCGGGAAGGCGCTTTCTGATGCTGAAATTCCATGCGGACTAGATTTTGCCAAACACCCGCCCTCCTCGTAGGTAGTCGTTCCTGGCACAATATGGGCACACTGCAGCCTTGGTTATACGGCCATATCAGTTGAGTCTAATAACGAAACAGAACTTTTAAAAGCAGGCAACAGTACTCCACAGCTCTAAGTTTACTCATCCCGATGCTGCTGCAACTCATAAGCCTAATTCAGAACGAAAAACAATAATTCGTCCAGTTCTATCTCATCTCAGTCTATGGATGCGCTGCAGGCAATAGCGGTGGTCTCACCAGACAGCAATCACCAAATAAGGAAATGACCGAGACTAATACCATTCAGCCTAGGCCTTGTTGGTCTATCTTTTTAAAATAGTTTGGTGCAGTTATAGGCTAATTAACGTGAATGTTTTAATTGAAGTTCATTTGTGATGTGTTCTACACTATTTTCAGCCAATAACCCAACAGCAACAACTCCAGGTTCATTTTTCGCAGAACTTAGCAATCAACAATCGCTGAGTAAAACAACGGAACTCTCAGACACTCCCATTCATACGTACGAAAGCTGCGGCTGAGAAAAAACGCCCCGGGCTATGAAAAAGTCGGAAGGAGCGAAGAAACTCAAGAAATGACAAAGGAAGAAGTAGTTTGTACACTCAAGTTGTAGTCAGTCATCCGTCAATCTGACATGAACTACTTCGATTATGTTGATTTAACAATCATTGCCCGCTTTTACAACGACTGAAAAAGAAACTACTATTGTTGGAAAGCTTGCTAATTACTCCACAGTTGTGTAAACGCTACAACAGGAAAACTTGGCATCTCCGGACTGACTTACCGAAGGCGTCTGCGGAAGGAAGGTAATCCAAGTTTTTTCCAGTGCTAGGAATGTGCCGTAGCAAACAATGAATTGGGCCTATTTGCCGAGAAATAGTTTAATTCCACATCTGTATGGTTGTGCAATTTACAGAAACAAAGAGAATAACCATTGTTGTCTACTGATTCCTGACGAGGTGAGGCTAATTATCGAAGCTGATAGGATAGCAAAAGTCCCACGTTAACGACATAGGATAAAAAACTTGTAGGACGAAGACTGAAAACTTCGTAGTAGCATCATTTAATGGACAATAATCAATGGCAAATATGTCTTCTTGCGGCTCGAACGGGGTTTACTTCCTTAACTTAAAAATAAACAGTTGTTAACCAAACATATGCTTCGTAGATGAGGCCTGTCGCTCATGGGAATTGTTTTCTGAAGCCGACGATATGCTAACGTTATATTTTCAATCTAGGATGCTGTGATGTGTGTATTTAGCTTTTCTACGGTATTGTCTATGTTCTGGATAACACCATAAGTCACTTTCCCTTTTAGGTTACTGTTGTACTTTAGAGGGAAATCATGTCCTCTGAAGAGGAGAGATTCAAGTTGGTAGTCGTGGGCGGCGGCGGTGTGGGGAAAAGCGCATTGACCATTCAATTCATTCAGGTGAGACATTATAGTCGGAGTTCAGTCCAGTTGGCTTTTGACATTAGCCCACTGGTTTTCAGTTTCCTTCGTAGTGATTCTTATTTGTGGTATCATTGCCTGAGATGTCTTAATCACCACTAAAGGGTGTGGAGAGGAGTTCTCAACATGTCTTCGCTTGCCTTGGCCAAAAATTTCTTTACTCTCACCCGTGTGGCGGGTTGAATTCTCCATCTGAATGTGTGTGTGTGTTTTCGTTTCAGTCATATTTTGTATCAGACTATGACCCAACTATTGAAGACTCCTACACTAAAATATGCACTGTTGACGGGATAGAGACGCGGCTTGACAGTAAGTGCTCACAGAAAAAGTCACAATTTGTCAGGAACTATTGAAATCAAAATGGACCATGAAAGTTGAAATATGAAGAACAGTTTAAGAAAAAGTAGCCAAAAATGCTTTCAGTTAGACTAGTCATCTCAAAACAGGTTTTGAAACCTATTCAGACCTTTTCAGAACTGTTCAGTTGGCCAACAGTCTAAAGTAGTGTTTAAAAGTTGATTTTTGGTAACGTGTGTGTTACATAGTCTACATGTTTCATATTTTTGATGTGTGATGAGAAGCTTGAGCATTGCACTGTATGTCCTGGTGGAAAAGAAGTGCAGAAAAGTGCACTTTTCCAAAGTGCGCAAATGGTCCAGAAATGTGCTTTTTAAAGGGCTTCTGTATGTACTTACAGCACTATTTTGGAACTGCTTATGTATTAACAGTGCAGTCAAAATGCTTTGCAATATTCTTTACAGACACTTAAAGGAGAAGTTTGGTGTGAACCAATCCATAGCCCTGTTAGTAGAGGTCACTGAATGCTGTCTGTAGCAAAAAGAACGAAAAAAATTGATGCAACATAGACCAAGTTATAAACTAGTAACTATTGTTAACTGAATGGGGCATAGCAAAATGAAACTGAAAGTAAGTCACTATGTCCCATTCACTTAGTGTTAGTTGTCCGGTTCATTATTCAGCCTATGTTGTATCAATTTTTGTTTCGTTCTTTTTCCTATAAACAGCATTCAGTGAACAACAGGGCTATGGATTGATTCACACCGAACTTCTCCTTTAATGACAAGTCAAGATACTTTTTAGGGACACCTTAGTTGCATTGCTAAATTGCTAAAAAAAAAAAATGTAGTTCAGTGTAGTGTATTGTCATGGCATGTATTTGAACGACACAAAAAAGTACATGTAATAAAAGCTCATTCTAGGACAAACATCTTTTCCAGTTGGGTGTTTACAGCCATTTAATGAGTTAATAACCTTTAACAGTTGTTTGAGAAGAATGACTGATTACATTTCAAAGCTTTCACATTTTATATCATATATTTCTGTGCTTCTGCTGTCATGTGTAGGTTGTTGTACAGCAGTCATTTATTTAGAATATAAGCAGCATTTAGCATCACTCCTATGTACATGTTTTATTCTATAAGAGCACAGTGATGAGACAATCTGATAATCTATATTCATAATGTATGACTGTGTGTTTATAAGGGTCAAGTACTAGTAGAAGGCCTATTAGAAATCATATTGAAATATTTATATTGGTGATCATTTTATGTCCAAGAATCATGAAGATTTCAATTCATCTGTCTGTGGTCTTCTGAATGAATTATTCTGTCTAATAATGATTTTTAAAATGTGAGCAATGATTAGCATTATAACTGGCCTTATCATGCTGCATATTGTAATTACCTCACCTGAGAACATTCAGACAGATTTTGTACACACAACGTAACCGTTTGGATTCATAGTTAGAAAATGGTCTGTATGAAGGCTGCACCAAGATTGCACACAAGCTCCAGTTGAGACAATCGTGTCTTCGAAATGCATGTGTAAAAAGTATTACTTGCAGAACTATGAGGAACTGTGCAATATTTCACCAAAAAAAAAAAAAACCTAGCTCTAATGTGTTCAGCTGCAGACATGTAGTCCTACAGGTTTTATTTGAAATCATACTTCTGTCAAGCTTCTCTTTAGAAATGAATGTGAATATAATCAATCAAAGTGAGAGAATTAGGCAAAACATTAGGCCATGCTGAATAACAGAGCCTTCCTGGCTGATCTGTCACATAGCATCTGCATCTTTCATCTGATGAAAGTTGTTTTATTGTACATTTTCATGACCTTTGTAATGTATTTTGAGGGCATAATTCCCATCAAATTGTGATGAATTTATGTCTATATTTGAAATGAGTCAGTTTTCCATCATGTTCCTGTATGATACCTGATTATTCCACAGATCAGTGAGATGACATTGTAGAACAGAGAGCTCATGTTGTGTGAAGTGTATGGGAAGTGGGTCTGTGTAGCCAAGCAGTGCAGGGTTTGTTTGTTTGTCCAGCCAGTGTGTGTGTGTGTGTGTGTATGTGTGTGTGAGGTTTGGTTTCTGTTGTGAGTGGCTGTGTCTTGGGCCGCTCTGATATTTCCTGTGAGCGCATGTTGATGTGTGATCTCTCAAATGCCTTTTCTCTTCTACTCCGGTCAGTTCTGGACACGGCCGGTCAAGAGGAGTTTGGAGCTATGAGGGAGCAGTACATGCGCTCAGGAGAGGGATTCTTACTAGTGTTTGCCCTCAATGACAGGGGAAGGTGAGTCTCTGCGTGTGTGTGTGTGTGTGTGTGTGTGTGTGTGTGTGTGTGAGTGAGAACAAGAGACGACTCAAGCATGTGTGAGTGTGTTTTCTCACATGTCTAATATGGGAACTGAAAATCAGGTTTTGAGAGAGTCTATGTATATATCTTGTGGCAAGTACACAGAGCTCTGATGTATTTCCCCAGCTGTGGCATTATTAATGTGATAAGGTCAACATGCATTGTGCAACTTCCTAAGCCTAGGTGCATTGTTGTGGTTAGTTTATTGGATATGAGGCTGTCTTCTTTGATTAGAATCTACAGTATAAGGAGTTAAAGTATATTTCATTTAGAGGCATTCATAGTCCCTAGGGTAATCTTTGTAATCTTTGTTATGTAGTCTCAAAATGTCCCTTCTCTTTCTTCCTCTCTGTCTGGATTTTACTGTCATTCTATCAGTTACAATGAGATCCAGAAGTTCCACACCCAGATTCTGCGAGTGAAAGATCGTGATGACTTCCCCATGGTTTTAGTTGGCAACAAGTCGGACCTCGATCAGCAGAGAGTGGTAATGAGCAGCGAATATGATGCATGCATGGGTGTGTTAACTGCCAAATAGAGTGTAGTGGAATGATATCATGCCTGAGCCATGGTATACAGCAGCTGTAAACAGAACTGCTTCAGTTCATTAGAACAAGCAGTGCAATTAAACCAGGCATGCTGCCCATGTCACTGTGTAAGTAAGGTCTCATAGATGACAATTCTTCAGCACCATGAAGGCTTTGGTCTGCTTGTGCACTTGTGCAGATATCCAAAGAGGAGGCACAGGCTTTTGCTCGGGAAAACCGGATCCACTACATGGAGTCTTCTGCTAAGAACCGTTACAATGTGGATGAGGCTTTCTTGGAGGTTGTGAGGGCAATCAGGTGTGTGAACATTACCAAGTGATGTCCTACCATGTAATGCTCTTATGTGGCCTTTCCATTTGTTTTTCCTCTCCTTTCATTTTTTCCTAATCTCTTATAATTGCTTTCCCAGGAAGTTTCAGGAGACAGAAAGTCCACCTCTCCCTGCCACCCATACAGGCAAACAGAAGAGCAGTGGATGCCCATGCAGTATCCTCTAACTATAGTGTATTGCAGGCCAAGCAAGTGTGTTATGCTTGAAGGGTTATTTTGAGGAGGCCTGTGTCGTGGTGAAGCATGATATATATATATTTTAGTTTCATTCGCACTTTTTTCAACAACAAAGAAATGTATTTCAAACTTTTTTTTATTATTATTTTAATGTTTGATTTTATGTGGGTATATCATTTCAGTATACAGCCAGATGACATTAAAGGGAAAGTGATTGTTTAAAAATCAAACTTAAAAGCAGGAAAATTAACTTGAAAACTCTAGAGCTTTTTTTAGTTAAGAGAAAGAAGAAATTTCTGCCATGGTGGGGTGCTATTTTGCCTCACTGCACAAGTCACCAAGGGACTGAACATGAGTTAAGCCTTGATCAACCAATTGGTTTAATGGTGCATTATGTTGTCTGTGATCACAAAGAAAAATGTAAGAAGCCTGATTTGACACCTAATTCACAGTGGTGTTGTAGAAACACTGTCTGGAGCCATGTGTCACAGTTAAAGAATGACTCAGAAATGCCTTGTATTTGTAGTGCCATCACATTTCAGGAACTCCTGGGCCCCATGGTATCATAATGAGCCATACTGTGGCTGGCTGTGAGTCTGTGTGGAACTTGTAATGACTCAAAGAACATTTTGTATTTTTTTTTTTTGCAAAAGGAGGACCATGTGTTATTTAAGTAACTTGTGGGGTAGAGACGTATGCTACATCTTTAAACTTACAAAAGAGAGTTTTACAGAAGTAGGGTAACACTAAGAAGCTTAGATTCCTTTTATTTTCATCATATCTTGTGTATATGGTATGGTTTGGGGATTGGGGTGGGGGGAATTATGTGGATGAGCTGTTGGCTGTGCGTTTAGGTACTTGTGACTGCATATGTGGAGCTACTTTTTTTATTATTATTATTCTTTTGATGCACCGCCTTGCAACAATGATTTAAATGTGTAGAGCACAAAAAGGTGAACAAGCAAATGAAATGTACTACATTAATTGATAGTCAGTATCTGCTTTGAGAGGGGGCATCAATGTGTGATGGGCAGAATGTTTACCCCTGTAAATAGAGCCTTGCTTTCTCTGGCCACTAGGTGGAACCTTACATAGGATTCTACACAAAGCATGGACTTCAAAGGGATCCAACCTTTTAATTTTTTTTTTGTAATCAGTAATGGTATCTGTAATGAAAGTATTTCTGCCACAGAAGTAGACCTCATTTGGAAAACTAAGAAATTCAATTTATCTGCATCCATACATAGTCTTCTGTTGTCAAGTTTGAATGTCAAGTTCTGAATTGTTTGACGATTCAATATCACAGCTTTGCTCTGGTTAATTGTAGCAGAATACAATGTTTTATTTGTCTGATGAACTACAGCTACTCACACCTGACCTCCTAGATTTTGCTGCAAGACTGTATGTGCACCATGTATGCAACAATTTTGTATTGACACAATGTACTGAAATCAACCAAAGACTTTTATACCAAATTAAAGTATTATTTACTTAAACTGTGTTGTTAAGTCTTGCTCTAGAAATCTTGTGACGCTATACTACAGCTTTTCTCACGTGAAAAGAAAAACCATGTTGATGCAAAAATATTGTATTTGGGGTTTGGACAAACAAATGACTGACACTGAGGCTGATGATGCTAAAAAAAATATGTTATCCAAAATATTGCATTTCTGAATGAAAATGCACAAGTGCAACACTGGAATACATGCAGCTTCCTTCCTCAAAATACCGCATTTACTACAATAATAGCCCTAGTGGAGCTCACATTATTGGCTTGGCTCTAACAAGTTAGGGAAACTCCTGACGCATGCTGTACTCGCAGGTATGTTGTCAAACAGGTATAACGCGTCATGTCGTTGTTTTCACAGATGGGGAAACTGCCAGCAACAGCTGAAATGCGACGGGTCACGGAAATAATCATTTCTGTAATCTGTAAAGTTATATAAATTTACGCTCTATTCCCTGTTCACCTAAATACAAACACGACGAAAGTGACAACGGCATATATCCGTGTATAGTCAAATAGAGGAAACCTTCAAATTCGGGACAGGCTAAAAGGTAGGAATCTTTTTGTCTTCCGCTTATCTTTCACGCACCTGGCCATTTTCCAGGCGCGCCTAATAAATGGCATATCCTTGGAGTCTCATTTACGGCATTTGGACCTGAAAAACAAATTTAGCCTTTTTTGTTTGGGGGAGTTCCAGAAACTTTAACTTTGTTAAAATATTTCAATATTACTTTATGACGGTCAAAATTGCCGTGGTCTGGTGTAGGGCTAGCCATTGATCCTATAATCACCATTGAACATGTAGCCTAATTGAAATAAGCATGATTTCTGTTAAAGATTTTTTTTTACCAAACCTGCCTTCTTTGGCCATTTATGGGTGTGTCGGTCTGTTGTAAAAGGTACATTGGATATGCGTAAAAATAAATGTTTTACTATGAATGCTATGCTATCAGTGTCCTAGCAGCCAGCAGGTTAAAGCTTGGCCAAATTTTCAGTCTGTCAAGCAATGCCATGAATTTCTTTGTGTGGAAGGCTCGTGCGGTATGAAGGGCCTTGTGACGGCATGTATCTGGATGCTGCTGCTGCACCTGTCCTGGGGGAGGGCCATCATCAGGGATCAACATGGTAACCCATCCACTCCAATCTCTGACTATACCTCCTCTGAAGCTTGCTCAGCTTTCCGGTACATTTTATTATCAGTCACTTACCTGGTAATTACAATGTTGGCATTCTCCTCTGTTGTGATCCAGTGTTCCTGTCAGAGCAATCGGCTAGCCTTTTCTTATCACGCTCTCTTCTTTACAACTCCTGGGATTTTGAGCTGGTGACACAAGGAAACATTGAGAGAGAGTGTGTAGAGGAGATCTGCTCCTATGAGGAGGCCCGAGAAGTGTTTGAAGATGACGCACAAACGGTGTGTGCTTTCAATGGTTTGGAAAACATAGCGCAGACAAAAGTACATGTTCATAACAGACTGCTATGTGTACACCAACAAAATGACCCGTCTGCCCTGTTTCCCTTTTTTAACAGGACACATTTTGGCAGGCCTATGTTAGTAGTCAAGGTACAAACACCATAATAAGTCATTGAAATCAGACATTTTAATTGATGTTGGTTTTGTTATCAGTTAAATAGTGACTCACCTGGTGTTCTTCTTCTTCAGAGTCCATTGTTCGGGTGGACGTGCCAGGCCTGGTAGCTGGCCTCGTAGCCGTGGTGCTGGTGGCTGTCATTGCCACTGTGCTTGGCTGCTATTTCTATCAGAACAGAGGCAAGGATGTGAGCAGGAGGGGCAAGTAAGAGCAGATATTTTGCATTTCTATAATATGGTTAGTGTCTGTAAACAGGCATTTCATGTATGGCAACGTGGTGGTGCTCTAACAGAATGGGCACTGCCAGTGTATGAGATGTATAATTCTACCTAAGGGCAAAAAACAAAACAAAACAAAACAAAAAAACTGTACAATCACTTTTTATCAGTCTGGTTTTGCAAAGATTGGAGAGGGCCTGCACACCTTCGCATAGTATATTGCGGATGCCACTATATCACTGGATTAAGATCTGACACAGACTGAAACATCAGTTTATTATTACAGTGGCTTGTATAAACTGTATATACTATAAACTGTAAATACTATAGGCACTATAAACCTTTAATAAGCTTTATAAGTTTTGTCAGTCCATGAAGCTACAACTAATGTATGTGTGTATTGATGTTCAAACATGCTTTTATTTTGGCAGTGCTCCTGTGCAGCTCTCAGATTCTCGTCCTGAGGCCATTCCACTATCACAGAACCCTGCTCCAGGGCTGCCCTCTTACTCCGACGCCCTCAACCGCAGTGGCCAGTATGATGCACCGCCTCCACCATACTCAGGGTATGTATGTCAAGCAGCATGGTCTTCGCCAGAATGTTCTCTGAGCGATTATGAGTATGTACAGTATGTTCAAGGTATAAGTCATGCTTTTGCCCACAAGTCTTTAATAACCTAAAGGCCTGCATCTTGTATGAAATCAAGTTCATGGTCTGTCATTTCTTTGTCTGAAGGGGAGCACCATCAGAGGCTCCAGGGCCTGAGGAAGGGGACTGAAATCTGGACACAGGACGTCAGAGGTGCAGAGCTCAGGGTGGGAAACAGGGAATGTACTGGATTCTCTTGCATTAGTTTGTTATATAACATTACAAAATGTTGGCAAAATCTTTAATGGATAATAGGCTTTGGTTTTGATGAATGACCTGACCATTTTATTTCATTGTAGATTAATTTATGAATGTGGTGCAGGGGGGGGGGGGGCTGTTTTTATGGATTTCAATGAAGAACATTCAACTTTTTTAATAAAAATGTTTTAATGCATTCTTTTGCACACAACTCATTTCTAGGTTAGGTGTATGGTAAAGTAAAACAGGTCAGCTATAGCCTACTATACATAGTTCACATTGTGTTTTGTCTTGTTATTTAATGTAGCACATCTCTTCTGTGAGCAGCTGAGGGTCAACCTCTCGCGCTATTGCTCAGTGAATTTCATGCGTCGCCGTGTGGTGCGTGGGTTCCTAGACAATACTCTAGCCTGGGCGCGCTCCGCGGGAGAACACGAGAGGGGGGCGTGCGGGCGCGCGAGACGGCAAGATTGCAAGTCGGCTGGACAGCCAGCCAGTCATTCAACGAGCCAGCCAAATAGGCCCAATGCTATTGCCTTTTACGTAAATCGTACAAGTATTCCAACAAAGCTTTGCCTTTAAAGTCTGCTTGCGAGGTAAAGGAATCGTGTTATTGACGCCGATTGTCATCTAACTTGACCTTAGATTAAAAAAAAAAAGAATTGTGGTCTGCTTCGAATACAACAACGCTTTTTAAGACCATTTTAAAAGAAAATAGAGGAAAATAACAAATTGGCACAAAATCACGATTGCAGTCAATATATAATAGCAACAACGTTACGCTGCAGCAAGCTAAAAGACAGAAAAAACACCAGCGCTTTCCTGTGGCTGTAACAGACTGCAATGGCAGAGGAGTCCATACATGCATATGCCCTAGCACCAGCCGTTCCGCTGTCTGATGAGAAGGACAATAGGCACTGAAATATATACTGAGGCAAGAGAGGGGAGGGAAGACGGGAACCGGATTTTTGTGGTAGTGGTGGTGGTTGGTGTGACACCCCCAATCCCCCCTCCTCCCCACTCCGTATCCTCCATCTCCCCCTCCTTCTTCTCCTCCCTCCATTCCTCTCCCCCTCTAAGCTGGTCCCATTCTTGAGGACTTGCTGGTGAAACGGGAGAAATAAACAGACACCGAGCGCAGAGGAAAGGATACAGGGTGTGATAGTGTCTACAATTTAGGATATTCCTCCCTCCCCTTCCCCCCTCTGTCTCTCCATCTTCATTCCTAGCCTTTTCTTTAATGGATAGAAATTATCCTGGAACAGGATTCGGAGATTTGGGCGCTGGAACGGGATGGAGTTACGAGAGATCAGCAAAGGCAAGGTAGGCGGTTGTGCCCGTGCAAGTAGACTTTCATACACTGAATGCATAAACACGCTTTAGCTTGCTGCAACAATGCCATACCTATGGACGCAATGCAATCTATAATCAGACTTTGCTTCTTATGCACTGATTACATTAACACGGTCCAGGTGCATCTATCTGTAGGCTATTGTCATTATCAGTGGAGGAGGAGGGGGTGTCCAGAAAATGCAAGGAATGCAATTGAGAGGCAATGCTTAATACGGAAGGTAGACCGAGACAGAAAAAGAGGGGGGAGAGGGGCGAAAAGAAGGGGGATGGGATGAAGGATATCGTAGCGAGCTAGCTGGCTAGCTTCCTAGCGTATTATCAAAAATGAAAAATCAAACGTTCATTGTGCTCAGAGCCTGGGCGCATGCAGGGCATTACGTCCACTGACTCCTATGATGCAAATGTAGTTGTCTCAGCTAGCGCATGGGTTGCAATGTGAGTTGACGAGGCGGCATTGGGAGGCATGTAATCACAGAAATCAAATGCATTTTGACGATGCCAGGAGTGCTAGCTACTGTAGGCAGCTTGGCAGTATAGCCAAGTGTCTGCAAAATGGAACGGCCTTAATTCGAGAAATGCACAGTGGTGCAATACTATGTCTGTGCAATAAAATAAAATCAGCGGAGTTCAAATTAGATCCAACTGCAGCTGACAATAACGGACATGACAATGTTTTAATTGATAAACAATAATGTAAACAATGCAGCATCACATTATCACTGCACACTGATAATAAATTAAGGTACTTTTTACCTTTAAAATGTTAAAAGGTTTCATTGCGTAAGACATGAACACAGCACTAACCTTATTAAAGCATGACATGGTAATTGACCGGGGACTAATAATGAGTAATGAGTTCATTTTTTTTTACTCGTGGTAATATTCCCACTATAACATCATATTTTATAACAGAAATAATTTCAATCATATCTCGAATGTTGCAGGACAGGCAGACAAGGTTTAACTGGTTGACAAGCAAGTTTTCTATGACACGACTCAATTGTAAGCAAATAACTGAGCCAAGGCAAAGGCATTTTAACACATACCTATGCACAGAGGCTGTATAATGTTACATGCTCTTCTCTCTGATAAGGGAAACGACTGTTGTCTGAGATGCTAGCTAACGTTAACATGATAGGCTGATTGTAATACAATGTATCGTTATTATCATATAACAGCATTTGTATGCTGGGAAACATTCAACACAGAATTAAACTGCTAATATACTTGTGAACCGATGGGCAGGTAGAATATTTCAAAGTCCCGTTTGACAGACCAGGGTGATCTCTACAAACTAGCGTTAGTCGTGGTTATGGGATAAGCAGCTGCAGTGTTAGCTGGCTAACGTTAGCTAGTAAGCTAATTTAAGCTATCAAGCAGCTTAGCGGGCTAATATGCGATAAACTGATTGTTTATTTACATTGAAATTATTGGTCAATTATTTTGTTCTTCAACTTGGAAATTGATAGCCTACTTTCTTACACAGCAGCACAGCTTTCTTGCGTTTCCATTTGCCACACTTGGACCTTCTCATTCAGTGATTCGCGGCCTGTGAATTTCAAAGGCTGCCCGGCTGCGTAGCTACGTAGCTAGTCGCCGTGACAACCAAATCAATCCTGATTCTGCGTTCGCGTATCCATCACCAGAGAGGGACGTGAAGAAGACGCGCTATGTTGAATCAACCTTTGGTTAGCGAAAACATTCGGTCATTCTTCATCTCAAACTGGCGTACGTCTCTGTAATGGGATAATGTAATTGCAGAAATATTTCCTTTTTTATGCCTATTTTGCCTGATATCCCATTGTTGAAATCATTGCTTCCTGGAACACCTAAAAGTTTGCATTAATGCATAACTTAACCCTGCCCTTGGAGATCATCTAAGTGGTAGTGATACTGGATTGGACTGAATTTAATTCAGATTTGTCAATAAAGGGGCTGTTAGCCTAGTAGTCCCTTATTGAGCTATGCTAAATAGTCCTAAGTATGAAGAAATTATGAAATCATGACTTTCATAACGATCATAAGAGCAGATTTGAGGTGAATCAATCACATTATTATGTGCATGGACTAGATTCCCAGCTGTTAAATTGTGGTATCATTGCCTATTCTACAGTTGGATACGGCCCTATTCAACTGTATCAGCCTCTAAGTTTTTGCATTGACACACAGGCCAATTAATTACTGAAAATGTTGACATACTCCTAGGCCTATAAGTTGCTTTATGATCATGATTCTCAAGGGCATCAGTAGAATTGGAAGATTAATGGATCTGAGCAGCCCTAGCTAGCTTGCCATGGAACATAGAACAAGTGCAGTCTAAGCCAGTGCCTCTTGTTCTTCTATGAACCACAGTTCATGAATATTGTAGCTAACTATTATGATTGCC
Organism: Sardinella tawilis; assembly: GCA_030264315.1. Lineage (NCBI taxonomy): Eukaryota > Metazoa > Chordata > Actinopteri > Clupeiformes > Clupeidae > Sardinella > Sardinella tawilis. The sequence continues at coordinate 9,438,087 of JASCQY010000001.1, forward strand.
AATCACATGCATGTGGTAAAATAAAGAAGGCTTTATTCTGATACTCTCAAACCAGCTACATTATCTCTGGTTCATAGCCCTAGTTTGTGTATTGCAAGTTTTTTTAATAATGATAATTCTGTGTAATAAAAAGTGTAATTTATCATTGCAGATATTTCTAATACAGCAACCCATCTAATAGGCCTATGAACTGTTTTTTGGATGACACCGTGATTGATTAAATATAGGCTATTGTTTGAGAGGTCTATATCTAGATGCCCTATAAGTATGGTACTTTTGTCCCTCATTCAAAGCTAAAATAAATTTCCCCTCTTTCAGGAACCAATGTACAGTTAAAGCTTCTTCATTCTATCACAGAGTAATGTACAGCAGTTGATCCTAAGTAGCTTTAGCTATAGCAGTAGCAGTAACTGCCTAGTAGGACAGTTTTTACTTTCAGTATTAAAAACAGATTTGCAGTTTATATGCAGGAATATTCTGGATACAGAAATTGCACTGCATAACTGCATCTTACTGCAGAAATGCAGTATTTTGGACATGAAAAATGAATATTTGTATATCGTATTTCCCATTGTAAGACTCATAAGCAGTTATTTTGTGGGGTGTGGGTAACAAAACCTGTTGACGCCATTTAAATATTGTTATGCTCATCAGAAATATGCAGTGAACTGCAAATCTGTGTTAGCTACCATATTGGTGGCTGTGGTGGGTCCTGATGAATGGGGGCTTCTGACTGCCCATAAACAGCACATACTTGTTAGGGGGCTCTATGTGAAATTAGCTCCGCCATCATTAGAGGTGGCTCCATACAGCAGGTTTAATGGAGCTGGCTAATTCATCTCTTAATTTACTCACTCTTGCTCCTTTTCACTGCTCGAGAACAAGCGAACAAGAGGGAGAGAGAGAGAGAGAGAGAGAGAGAGAGAGAGAGATGATGATGATGAAGGGGGAGGAGGTGGAAGCTGGATTGGTGCTGAGGATGGAAGTTAGAATGCAGAAAGTAAGGGGATGTAAAGGAGTAGCCCAGACAGACAGACAGACAGATAGGTGGGGCACACGATGAAGCAGGGCTAGAGGATTACAGGAAGGGGATAAAGGAGAGGTGAAGATATAGTGTAAGCCCACATGCTGACAACCACTGATGACCACCAAAATGCCCACCACAATTTTGTCTTGACAGCTGTTGTTTTCTTATCACCAGTTGTATTTACTGCCTGGGATGTAGGCTACTTATTTGCATGAAATTGCTCCACCTTTTGTGTCAGGCTGTGTGTGTGTCCCTAGCTATGTTATTTCCCTAGCCACGGTTATTAGGGAGCTGGACAAGGGGATGGATGGGACAGCCTGTTTTAGAGAAAGGGGCACATTAGTGATTAGGAGCTAGATACAAGTGGAAATCCAAAGTTGGAATTGCATTCTGAAATTACATTCATCATGTAGTCTTTACGCATTACATTTTCTAGCTGTGTAAAAAAGATCATACACTCATGCATAGTCCAGCTGTAACATTGTTTTCTGAATGGCATGTTTGAGTTGATTTTGCTGTAGGCCTACACACCCTGTCCTCAACAACATTGTTCTCACAAAGAAATTTCTGAACCTGCATTCAATTGCACGGAATTGTGATGTAATATATCAAACAAGTCAGAAAGATTCAAGGGCAATCGGTTGGCTAAAGAGTAAGGCCAATCCTTGAAGGCATAAAACCTAATTACTTATGTTTGGCAACTATCTCATCAAATTACATGGTTGGACTCATCATCTTTTTCATCAATCAAAATGGAGTGGAAAATCACAGCATCTATGCACTGGCTTGACTGGGGTGTTGCTGTGGATAGCTATCACGATTTAGAGAGGGACACCTGTGTGTGTGTGTGTGTGTGTGTGTGTGTACGAGCAAACACGCTTGCGATGTCTGTGGCCTCTTAAACTGGATTTTCCCGTGAGTGCTGTGTAGATTGACTGAGCTGCGGTCACAGTGGAGGCAGGGGAGTGTGGGAAGTGTTCTGTAATTGACTGTGAAGGCCAGGGCTGAGGATTCATCAATGAGAGCAGTGTTTCTCCTCCCAGTGTAGTCCTGCCCAGCTGCCATCCTCTCTGACCGACACAGAGAAGGGGTTGCTGGCAAAAGCAATAGATGAACGACCAATCACTGATTGACTTTACGTGGTGAAAGCTATACTAAGAACAGAAGTCACAGCTTGTTGACAAATACCTTTCAACTAACTGTCATATTGTGTTTATTATTTACATTTATTTAGCCTTTCCCTTATTTACTGCCGCTGTAATTGTCTCTGGCTTACCACAGGAAGGAGGGGTGCAGGCAGTACAGACCTCCTTAGACACATGTAAATCAAACAGACTGCGCCTTTCCTTTTGTTTTCTGGGAGTGTCTTCATGGTGGTGTCAAGTACTGTAAGCGGGGAGCACACTTGCTTCACAGATTCCTCTCCTAGGTTTTAAAGGCATCCCACAAACAGCTGGAACTTGCTGATGTGTTGGTGGAGATATCTCCCACCCCTCCCATCCGAGACAGGAGCACAAATCATGTCCTCTCTAGACCGCTCTAGACGGGTCACACTGGGTGCCAACTGTGATCTCATCTTGAGAATCCACAAGCAAAACGGTACTCAGCACAGAGGTAATGCTTGGTTCCTGTCTGGGAAGTCATAGAGGATTAATTTTGATTTCCAATTGAGTTAGTGCACATATGAATTATGAATTTATGAATTTTATCACTGGTATCCAGAATGTGCCGGACAGATACCACATGTCCTTCTCAAGAGAAAGTGAGGATGTGGATACATAAAGATAGATTATGTTGGTAATCTACTAGTGAGGCGGAGAGCAGGGGGAGGTTGAGGGGTCAGCAACCAGGAAGGGGTTTAGTTAGGGATTTACTCTTATCCCTTGGGTTGAGAGGATAACAATATTGTTCATTTAAGGAGTGAATGAGAAAATAACAAACCCATCTGACACTGATCTTCTGGTTTCATATAAACAGCAATGGACCAACTGAAAAACATTCAAAACCTGTCCATTTACACAAACGAAATTATTGCCAGGTGGAAAATCACCGGTAAAAGAAATCAGTTTGGAGTTTCTGCCATAGAAGTCCTTGTTGGCGTCAGATGATCAAGGACATTCATAACACTCCACAACCACATAATTGACAAAAAAAAAATCAGTTTATTTATTTACATATTTGAAAAGATGAAGAATTGCAGAATTCCAGAATAACACCCACACCCCCTCTGTCTCCCTTTCTCTCCTCAGCAGTCTGATGTATGGGAGCTCCAGGTCCTCTCATCCCGACACAGAGCTCCTCCATCGGCAAGCTTATGGCACACCCCACCCCCTGCAGGGCTATGCAACCAATCATCATCCGGGGAGCTCCGGACAGAGTGGAGCATGGGGGGCAGCCGGGAGGAGCTTGGGTAAGGAAGCCACACCATCCCATTAGGCCACAAAGCATTACGCACTACGTATTTCAATTCAGTAAGATAAAACAAACACACTGGAATACATGTTGACATAATTGATGTTTGTACATGCAAATAGTATGTTCACCTGATCAAGTGTGTGTGCACAGTTTTTTGTTGACTCCAGAGATGGAGAAATCCTGCTACAGAAAATAAGTCCCTCTATCTATGCATTGGGGAGTAGGCTACTATCTGTGCACCTCAGTATACTTATTCACTAACTGTCTCATCTCCATGGCAGAGAAGTTGTGTTCATTGAAATGAGCCTAGTGAATGACTGAAACAAATATATGTATGTAGTGGGACATTTGCTCTTGGAAACCAGAGATTTCCACCCCTGACTGACACAGCCAGGGTTTGTGCTCTTGTGTAGATGCTGGATTCTGTTTAGACACGACTAAAGAGACATGTTTTCTGCTCCCAGGTCTGTCAGGACTGTTTGATGCTGGGCTGCATCACACCAGTCCCTCTGGTCCAGATGCATCCGTCATGAACCTAATATCTGCCCTGGAGTCCCGCGGTCCACAGCCACCCCCCTCTGCCTCATCTCTCCTCTCACAGTTCCGAACCCCTACCTGGCAGACCGGTGAGTTTTGGGACTAGTGATATAGCTGTTGTGTAAGAGTTATTTTTTAAAAAGACGGTTTATAAGTAAAGTCTAAGCACTCAATGTATTTTTTGCTTTCTCCATTTCTCTTTTTTTTTCGTGTAGCAATGCATACCACTGCTCCAGCTGAGCTCTTCATTTCTGGTACCCTCCCTGGTTCTGGATCTTTCCCCTCCTCCTCAGCCCTTTCAGCCTATCAGCACCCTGCGTCATTTTCAGGCCGCTCTTTCCCAGGGGTGACCTCATCGCTCTCACTCCAGGATACGCCCACCTTCAGCCCCACTTCCAATGGCCTTCTATCGCCCCACGATCCCCTTTTGCACATCAAAACGCCATCTCAGTCCAGCCTAGGCTTTGATCGCCTGCTGTCTTCACAGAGTGCAGCAGCCTACAGAGGGTCCCAGGACCCATCTGGAGGACCCCCTCCACCCCCACAGGTTCCCACCTCCTCATCTACACGGCACTTACCGCCTCCCCAGTTCAACCTGCTCTCATCTCAGTTGCAGGACCAGTCCTCCCAGTTATACAACAGCTCTGTGTTCTCCTCCACGCCGGCTCCACCCCAGCCACCACCCAGCCAAGAGAGGGCAATGCCCAGACAGGATAGTGTGATCAAACACTACCAGCGGCCGTCCCCTGCCCAGTCCCAGCTGCCCTCATCCACCCCTCATCCCCTGCAGCATTATCTCAGCTGCGGGGCAGGGGGGTATCAGCAGCAGATGCCCCACCACCGGCACGGAGGTATGTCCTGCAGCCCCCTGGGGGATCAGAGTCCGTCCTCAGACCCCAAGCCTTCACCGAGGTCAGATCAGGTGTACCGACCCATCATCCAGCCCCCTTATACCTCCTCCAGCACCTCCTCGGCCTCCTCGTCGGCTGGATCAGGAGGAGCCGTAGGCAAAGGGAACAAGAGCTCCAGCTCCAGTAGCGGCTACTCCTCGTCAGGCTCCTCTTCATCACGTACCCCCCACACACCACCTTCTGCTTCCTCCACCTCCTCCTCCTCTTCCTCGTCCTCTTCCAGTTCCAACCCTAACCCGCCCTCTGGTTCTTCATCTGCCCCTTCTCGACAACAGCCCCCACCCCAGTCAGCCCCACCACCTCCTCCACCACCACCCCCTCCACCTGTCTCTGCTGCCACCCAACAGCAGGCACCACCCAAGCCTTGCCTCTCTGCCTATGGCTCACCTGTTGGCCAAGTCAAACCTTCTACTGGTCTACAAGGTCAGACGCCACCACAGCAGCAGTCCCAGTCCTACTCTCCAAACCACCCGCAGGCCTCTCACCTTCCCCAGCCATATGGGGGTTTCAGCTCGCCTCAGGCCCAGGATCTGAGCTCCAGTACTGTTGGTGCTGGAAAAGGTTATGGTGGCTTAGGGGCGACCGGCCGATCCTTCTCAGCCGAGGTGGTGTATGGTTCAGAATCTGGATATGGTTCTCTGCCTCCCTCACTTGGAGGAGCTGGAAGCCCATCCTTGAGCTTTGGTGGCCCAGGACACTCCCCTGCACTCCTGGGGTCGGGCAGTGGGGCAGGCTCCACAGGGAGTGGCACTGGGTCGGTGGGTGGAAACTCTGGTGGTGGTGGCAGTGGTTCGAGCGGAGGCAGTGTTGGGAGTGGAGGTGGAGGAAGCTCATATCATCTTCCAGATTCCAGTCCTTCACCATCAAATGGATCTGGCATAATACGTCCAGGGATGCACTCTCCAGCTCCCACCCGCCCAGCCCAGTCCCCTGGGGGAGCTGGGAATAACAAGTACCTTTCTTCTGTCCTTTCCCCTCCATTCCTCTCCTCACCCCAGGGATACCCAGACACACGAGGTCCCCAACCTCAGCAGCCCCAGTCGTATCACCCCACCCCTCCAAAACCTAAGCCCGACACAGACATGCTTGGGGTAGAGCGGCCCCCTGAAGATGAAGAGGAGGACGATGATGACTTTTTAATTCAGCACTTGTTACATGCACAGAGCCCTGCACCCCACCCTTCCCAACACCATGGACAGCCACCACCCCAGGTTCCTGCACAGCAGCAGCCGCAACCACAGCAGACCTCTCAGTCCAGAGATGGGGGTAAAAGTCTCACAGCCTATGAGTTGAGCAAGGCCTCAGAGGAGCGGTACCACCTCCAAAGTGTGATCCGTACCAACAGTGCAACCAACAGCACAGCCCCTGGGTCCACAGGTACCAGTGTAGCAGGAGGTCTGGAGAGTCAGTTAGAAATGACACTGAAGAAGCAGCAGCAGCAGCATCAACAACAGCAACATCAGCAGCAGCAGCAGCATCAACAGCAGCAGCACCATCACCACCAACAAGTCAAGAGTGACCGAGTTCTGCAAGGAACAGGGGCCGGTGGAGGCCGGGGAAATGCTGACTCGCTGCCGCACTCTCATCCCCACGCAACTCACCCTCATCCCCACGACTCCCTGGGCTCTGTGGTCCACTACGGTCGGGGCGACCCTTACTCCCACCTCCCTCACCAGCACAGCCAGCATGCCCACCACACATCACACGCACAACACCCTCAGCATGCCCAGCACTCACACCCGCACTCGCTCTCCCAGAGCCACATGGAGCTGAAGAAGCCGCCCGACCCAGCAGAAATACCTTACTTACGGAAGACCCCTGACCTGCAGCACCAGTCTCAGTCTAGTCTCTCCCTGATGGACTCTCCCCCTGACCAGTCCCAGCAATCTCAGCCAGCCCACCTTCTTCAGTCTGTTCTCTCCCACACCACTCGGAACAAGATGGAGGCCCAGCAAACCTCCCAACAGCAACAGCAGCAGCAACACTCAATGAGCCAACAGGCCATGATGGGACCAACTGGAGGTTCAGGAGCTGGAGGTGTTGGAGGAGTGGACTCTCAGTCTCAGACCTCTCAACTACAGCTCCAACTTCAGTCCCAGGCTTTAGAGTCCCATTATGGGCGTGGAGGCCAACGGGACCAGAGCCAAGCAGGCCAGAACTCGGTTTCATCTCTGGATATGCTAGAGCGTTCCCTCTCCAGGACCAACAGCCGAGAAGGAGCTGGCACTGACAGAGGTGGTCATGGAGGCATGGGAGGAGGAGATGGGGGAAGTGGAGACCATCACAGACAGCAGCAGCAGCAGCACAGGATGCCTCCACACCACCAGTCCCACCACCCCCAGCAAACCCCATCGGACCTGCATGATTTCCTCTCTGAACCGGACCTGGGCTTGTCAGCTCCTTCCCACATGCACCACATGGCCTCCCATCACCCCCACCAACACAGCCACCTGTCTCAACCGACCCACCCCCACCACACACCCCACCAGCATCCCCACCATATGCAGCCGCCCTCACGAGCCCCTCAGCCACAGACTCAAGCCTCATCGAGGGACCCAGAGCCTCAGCTCTCCCAAAGCCAACTGGACCAGCTCAAGGAGCACCAGTTTAACACGAGCCCAGTAGGTAAAACCTCCCAGAGTCAGAACCAACAGCAGCAGCAGAGGTACATGCCCTTGACTTCCATTAGCTTTCCAGATTCCCTACTTCAAGATGAGGACCGATCATTCTTCCCTGGCATGGAGGACATGTTTTGCTCAGAAGACTACAAGTCTAGTTGTGCAGGGCCAGGTGGTACAGCTGTGCCAGGGGGACATGACGGCATGTCTGAAGGACGTGGCCCTGGACAGGATGGAATGGATCCTGTCAAAGCAGGTGTGGGGAGCAGTGGATATGATATGATGAGTCACCATGGAGACCAAGGGTATGAGCAATACTGCCATAGCCTCTCAGAATCTGGGAATAGCACCATGCACCTGGACCTGGATTCCTTAAAGACCGATGAGCTTCCATCCACCGTCAACACTGAGCAACTGGGTCTGATTCAGTCCCAGACCCCTGGTATGGGTTTGGGAGGAACTGGCCCCGGAGGAGATGGTTCTGGAAACAAGATGATGGGTGGCTCTGGAGTCGGAGGTGGCTCTGGAACTGCGGGACTGACATCTCCAATTTTCTGCTCCTCTCGGCCCAAGAAGTTACTCAAAACCAGTTCCTTCCACCTACTGAAGCAGCGTAGAGACCCCAACTCTCAGCCCCAAGTCAAGAAGAACTATGCCCAGGAGTATGAATTTGAGGATGATGAGGACAAAGCCAATGTACCTGCCGACATCCGTCTCAACAGCCGTCGCCTTCCAGATCTACTTCCCGACTTGGTTTCCAGCTGCCGGAAGTCTGGTGCTGGCTCCAGCATGGACTCCCTGAGTCCACTAATGGGCGACCTGGACTTTTGCCAGACATCTGGATACTCCACGATAGGTCCACCTCCTCAGCTCCTGCCACGGGATGGCCCCAAGAAGCGAGGGAGGAAGCCAACTAAACCCAAACGAGAGGGACCACCGCGACCAAGGGGTCGTCCCCGAATCCGTCCACTCCCGGAGCCTCCATACTTCAAAGGCATCATGGGACCAACTGGGGGTGAGACCAGAGGTAGGGGGCGTGGGCGAGGTAGGGGTAGGGGCAGGAGGGAGGATCCCATGCTGCAGATGCACAGAGACTTGAACAAAGGGCAAAACCTCCATCTGCAGCAACAACAACATCAACATCAACAGCAGCAGCAGCAGCATCAACAGCATCACCACCACCTCCAACACCTCCAGCACCCACAGCAACAGCAGACACACATGGTACAGATGCAGCACCACCCACAACAACAGCAGCACCATCACCCCCAACAGCAGCACTTGCATCAGCAGCAGCAGCAGCATCCTCAGCAGCACTTACACCCCCAGCAGCAGCAGCAGCAGCACCAGGCCCAGCAACAGCAGCACCAAGCCCAGCAACAGGCTCAACAGCCCCAACAACAACAACAACAACAACAACAACATCAGGAGCCCATCAGGCCCATCAAGGTGAGATAAGGAATGGAAAACTGACCAGTGATTATCACATTGACATTTTTACAATGTTTTTAGTTTGTTACAATATATTAGTACTTGGAGGTTGGCTCCCAAGCTGGAAATTGCAAATAGAACTCCCTGGACAACTCTTCAGATTGATTTAACCCTGAGTGTCCATATCGGACAGCAGTTCTGTCCTACAGTATTTGTGTCTCATTAAATCAGCCATACAAACGAAAGTGTCCCACCTCTACTCCTTGGAATGTTACTATAGGACATGTGTTTGTGTTACATAGTATTTAATGCTTCATTGTAAACTGTAGTTACTATGTAGTAGCCCGTTAGCAATGGCCTGTTAAAAAATGAAGCTCACTCAATTCTTCTTGATAATGGATTAAGCATCATTCTTGTCCTGAGCTCTGAAGTCTGATAAAAATGGAATGCAACATTTACTGTGGCATATTTATCATTAGATCATATCTGAAGTGTGATAATGATTTGAAGAGAAAACAAATCATTTTCTACTATTATTTTACTTTCCATTATCCTTTGCCCATTTCTATTTTCTTTTTTTTTCCCTTTTTTCTTTTTTCTTTTTATTATTTCAGTGCAAGAGGCAATACAGGTGGCAGCATGTCTTACAATATATAAGCCTCCCCATTTCTCTCTTCTTCTCACCACAGTTCTATTCTGATTTTTACAGATCAAACTGCCCATACCCTCAATGCCCTCCGCGGATGCTTTGCTGAGAACAGATTCTATGTCCAGCTCTGACCAGGTTCTGTCAGATGGGTCGTTAGGCTCGGCTCCTTCCCTTGGACTCAGTCCTGGCAGTGGGCTGGACATGAACAGAACCCAGGAAAAGATGAAGCACAAAGTTCCAGAGGTGAGCAACTTCAGGATCAAGTCCTGAGGATAAGATGACCTTAGTTAAAAGTTAGAGACCAAGTGGTAAAGCATAGGGGATATTTACAAGGTCACAAATGTATTGTTTGTAGGGATTTTTGCTACTAATAAGTAATGTACATACTTGTATTGGTATGTGTAATTGTGAGCTACCCAGATCCCAGTTACATAATGCTCATATATTTTAATGTTCAGAGGTTCAGAGGTCATGTTGTATGGGATACTAATTTAGAATGCTCTATACATGGATCAGCAGCCACTATAACAGAGGAGATCATAAGGGTCCTTTGTATGCACCAGTTCTTTTCAGATACATGAAAGACCTGCTGTGAAGGCTACTTGCCTAAAGATTCTGAATAATTAAGTAGAATCAATTAGGTATTGTCTGAATGACAGCATGATGTATTCTGAACATGAGGGGGAGGGAAAGGTAATTAATTGTGATTTCCTGTGGAGACCAGTGATATTTCTAGGTTTCTTTCGAGGTTTTCTAGCTTTCTTTGTCTGTTTGTCCATTGTGTGACCTTTAGAAAAAATCTTCACATTCATAGGGAGCTGAGGATATCAAAAACATTGTGGCTGCTGTATATCCAATGTATGCTACATGTGCATGCACAAAGGGACCCCACAATACAGAGGCTTATACAGTATATAGAAAACCAACAGAAACTGTGGCACCCAAGAGCTCCACATTGGTGGTGAACTGAGGGAAAATGGTGACTTGTTACCACAGCAACAGGTAGCCTGTGAAGAGCATATGGGAAATGCCCAGTAAAACAGTGATGATTTGTGGTTCTTGGTTCTCCTCTTTCATAGATGGCCTGGGAGAGAGATATGGATGAGCAGATGACCCCAGAGGCATGGGCAGCTATGCAGAAACTCTCTAGCTCGGTGAGAACACACACACACACACACACACATACACGCACACACACTCATACACATATCTCTGTGCATCATTATTAATTTAGGCTCTCACATCCCTTCTTGAAGAGAGAGGAAGGCAAGCCAACAGAAGGGTGTGGAAAAATGTCTCATAATAAATCATTATTCATTATTTTAAGTGGATCAGCGGGGTAGCATCAGACATGACCCTCCAAATACGCAAATACTAATGTTTCCATGTGTGAATTTCAACATGAATGTGGGTTTGTGCGAGGGCCTGCCCTTTTGTGAAATCGTGCTCCCGCTAGAGGGCATTGTGTAGACCTGCACTCAGATGATTGACAAACCACTGTAATGGCTCTGTCCTTAAAAATGCAATAAAAAGGGAGAGAAAGAGCTGGCTGTTGCTAGGGTAGCAGTTGCCAAGGTTACACAATCATAGCAACCACCCTCAAGCGCCTCTGCTGTTCAGTAAGGTGAATTACCTTCAGACATACACAAGTGAGTAAAGGAAGTGCTGAGAACAAACTACTGCAGATTAAACGATGAGAGTGTAGTTATCTGAGACTTATGTTTTACAGACACATCCTCTTTGTATCTTCTATCTAGCATTCTGTCACTTCTTGCTTTTATACTTTCATGCTCCTCTGTAGTTCTATTGTTTATGTATCCCTCTGTTATATCTGATGTCATTTCCGCTCACTGACCCATCTGGTTTGTGTTGATTATTTGTCTTTCTGCTATCGGTCATGGTTCTTCATCAGTCAGAGGACAAGAACCCAGAGCTGAAGTCTGGCTTCATGGCCTCTTTCCTGGACTTCTTAAAGACCGGCAAAAAGCAGCCTACTCCTGGCGTGGACCCCGTGGATCCCGCCTCTGTGAAGGGGGGCATTCGGCCTCTCTCTCCTCCCCCACCGCCTCCTCCTCCGCCTCCCCCTGCTCCCTCGTTCAGTGAGGGCGAAGGGGAGGGTTCCCTGGGTCTGAGCAGCTGCCCGAGCCCCTGCAAGCGGCTGGACGAGGAGCTCAAGAGGAACCTGGAGACGCTCCCGTCCTTCTCTTCCGACGAGGAGGACTCGGTCAGCAAGAACCAGGACCTGCAGAAGAGCATCTCCTCGGCCATCTCTGCGCTTTACGACACGCCGCACAGCCTGGTGGCGGCCCCGCCCCCTCCCACGCCCTCTCCGCCCTCACCACACATGGAACAGACCCCCTCGCCCATCAACACACCCCCTCCTATTTCAGTCGAGCCCGAGCCTGTCTGTCAAACACCTGTTCAGCCGATAGAGGAGGAAGAGGAGGAGGAGGAGGAAGAAGTGACCCCACCGGTACTGGCAGCCAATGGGCAGAGCCCACAGCCTCAAGCTCCTCCTAGCCCAGAGCAGACTGAGGAGCAGCAGCAACCGGAGCCGGAGGAGGCAAGACTCGAGGAAGAAGAGGAGGAGGAGGAGGAAGAGCAAGAGCAAGAACAAGAACAAGAGGCAGAGGCCGAGGAGGAGGTTGAGGAGCCAAAGCTGGAGAGGACCAGGGAAGAGGAAGGAGTGACGCAGAGAGATGGTGAGGAAGAGGAGATGGATGAGCCGGACTATGAGATGCTGGGGAGGCCTAAAGTCGAAGGTATGTGGAACTCTCAGTATCTAATAGCTTTGGTGTAGCATGTGGGCTTTGGAGAATCGCATTTTGTCATGATTGTTTAAAACATGGTAAAATATGTTGTCAGTTAGTTGACATTTCAGTTCTAACGTCATTTCCTGCACCGTTCTCCTTCTCACTCACTCACTCACAGATTCTCCGTCTGAGGCAACTCCTGCTCCCGCCCAACCCTCACCTCCCTCCCTCTCCCCCTCTCCCCCAACATCCTCGTCTCCCTCCCCTCTTCCTCCCCCTCCGCTATCTCTCCCCTCTCCTCTTCCATTAGAAGAGGAGGAAGAAGAGGAGGTAGCGGAGGACCCTCAGCCCCAGCCTCCCGAAGAGGATGAAGAGCAACAGCCACCACCTCGCAGTCCCTCCCCACCGGCCCTTCCATGTCCTTCTCCTGTCCAATCAGCCTCCTCTCCCTCCCCTTCCTCCTCCCCGAACGCCGCCAACGAGGAGGAGGAGCTTAGCCCTGACCCTCCGACACCGCCGACCCCCGAGGACGTGTCCATGCGCAAGATCACCTCGCTGCACCTGGCCAAGAAGCAGTCCAACGTCGCCATTGTGGGCGAGAGCGAGGAAGACGACAGCGAGAGCGGAGGTGAGGGCATCTTCAGGGAGCGAGACGAGTTTGTGGTGCGGACCGAGGACATTCGAACTCTGAAGGTAACCTAGCTGTTTTGTTCAAGATTCACTATATATACATATTCAGCAAATATCTTCTAAATAAGTCTTTGATGGCATAATATAAAGGTCTTGGAAGCTACACAGACTCACAGAAGTCTGTGGCACCTTTGGAAGTGACTGGCGGCTGAAAAGGAAATGACAGAGGGGGGACGGGGTGGTGAGGGGGGGGGGGGGGGCTGTGAATATCACCTCATTGATTTGACTAATAGCACTATATTATC
>JASCQY010000001.1:9467046-9477667 GCA_030264315.1 Sardinella tawilis
TGCTTTATTCATTCTCAAAGTTTTGATTTATTATCAAGTAAGTTTAAGCACCCAGTTTAAGTAGTAAGAAGGTGTTGCGCGCTTCTTCTTCTCTACATGCTTGTCAATAACATAATTAAATAGTGTGGCATTAGACAGCCTGCAATTGTTCTTTCACTTGACTTCATTTTTATGCTTAATTTGGCATTGCCCTTGGCATCTTGGCCCGCAAATAGAAAAGTTTGGCCACCCCTGCTCTAAACAATTGTAATGATATTGTGGGCTGCACAATGGCCATGCTAGGCAGGTTTCTGACGGTCATGTGATCTCACATGTAAGCGAGGCAGAGGAATGGTGGCCACTGTGGCTGAAGCAGCTGCCTGCTGCACTGGGTTCATGTGCGTGCTCTAACTGCTAGTGTGCATAAATCACTCAGTGTGTGTGTGTGTGTGTGTGTGTTCGTTCATTGCCATAACAGATGGAATTCCTACTTTACTGGAATCTGAAGATTGACATTGACATTTTTCCCCCATTTTCCCAAGTAACGGCACTCCTGTTTAAGATGGAGGAGGCTAACATGGCCAGCCGTGCCAAAGCACAGGAGTTCATCCAAGCCACAAGCCAGGTAAGCTTACCTACAGAGCCCATTAATGCCTGTGTGTGTGTGTGTGTGTGTGTGTGTGTGTGTGTGTGTTGACAATATTGTGTTGTTTGTGTTTGTCATTAGATTCTCTCCCAGGCCAACCAGAGCCAGTCTCAGCAGCACGCCCCCTCCTCTTCCTCTACCTCTTCCTCCTCATCCCAGGCCCCTCCCTTATCATCGCTGGCTCCTCCCTCTGGCCCCAATCCGGCGCAGTTCATCCTCCATGGCTCTCTCCCACTGGTCGGTTGCACCAAAACCCCGCCTTCCCATCTGCTTCCTGGGCTTTCAATGGGTGGTGGATGCGCCCAAACTCCACCCCCTCCCAGTTTGCCTCCCGGTATTGGAGGAACAAGCGAGGGAGCCTGGGATGGGGACAGCAAAGATCCTGACAAGGTTTGGGCGTCTCTGGACTAAATCTTCCCACGCCAGTGGTCTTCATATTGCTGTGTGGAGAACAGAAGAGATGTAGTATTATTGTTATATGTGCATTTTTTGAACATGCGCTTATGCAGGGTTTACTCTTCTTACACTCCTGCACTTCCATCTCCTGCCAGTTGCATTCTTATTTAGTAAGGTTGTAGAAATGTAGTAAATGTAGAAATGTAAATGTTTGGGCTTTTAACATGAAGCTCTCTTATTAAAAAGCTTTGGGTGTTAACTCTGGATGCTCTCGGTTGTCAGTACCTGAAGAAGCTGCACACCCAAGAGCGTGCGGTGGAGGAGGTGAAGCTGGCCATCAAGCCTTACTACCAGCGCAAGGACATCAACAAGGACGAATACAAAGACATCCTGAGGAAAGCTGTTCACAAGGTACAGCTGACTGAAACTGATGCAGACATACACACACACACACACACACACACACGATTACAAACAAACACTATGCATATGCTGAGTTAATACTCTCGCACTGATCGTGTCTCTGCTTTTCCAGATCTGCCACAGCCGCACAGGCGAGATCAACCCGGTCAAAGTGAGCAACCTTGTCAAGCTCTACGTGCAGCGCTACAAGTATTTCCGTAAGCACGGCCGAAAGATGGACGAGGAGGTGCGTGATGTCGACCGAGAGTCTGCTTCCATGCACGCTTCCCCGTGATTGGACAATCGGACGTGATTGATTATTTGATTGATTGACTGACTGACTGACTGAGAGACCTCTCCCATCCCGCCAACTCCCAACCTGTTTGCCTGGCTCTTGACGCTGATTGGCTACACCAGTTTTGGACTGCCTTTTTATCCTGCACGTGTTTTGGCCCTTCAGGGCCAGTGAGTGACAGTTTTGTTTGTTATTAATTACCCTCAATATGTACACATGCCCCGTCTCCTGGCCATTGGTTTATCATGTCTGGCTGTACAGCTCCGTAAGTAGCAGCGAAGGAAAAAGAAAAAGGAAAAAAAAGACACTGATAATGTATGTTCAAATGCAACAGACATCGTTGTGAGGAGGCCGACATGAAACTTGCACACCCACACAAGGTTACAACCATGTTAGACACCCTAAACCTGTACATAGTGTTAAGGACACTACTGCAACGGTGGTGTCGCACATCCGGAATAGTGGGCAGGTTTGGCTCGCGTGGGCCTTCCGTTATGTGAGTGTGGACGTGAAAGAATGGATTAACTATCTAAATATAGACATTTGACAACGATGCCCACTGTGTCATGGAGTGTTTGGAGACCCGCGTCACGCGTTCACATGTACACTATACACTATGCCCTTATGCTTTTTTCATGACAACCTTTTTGTTTATGTGCTCGTCAGCCATTTTTTATTTATTTATTCGCCCCGAGTTTTCATTTTGGCTACGCTGACCTCTTAATTTTATCCAGTGTGATGGATGTTGGGAGCGATTTTCAATCCATTATTTATGTTAACAAGACACTGCGGATAGCGGTTGTCTTGTCATCTTCGGCTCAGCTGCTCAGAGGCAAGAGCTGAAAGTGGAGCCGCTTGACTTTCTCTCCCTCCCCAGCACAGACCAGGACGGGTTACCGCAGTTAAAATCTCACTGGCAAAAGGGTTTAGGCTCACCACAGAAACGGCTCTCTAAGAGAGATGATGGGAGAATATGTTTATGTGTAATGGTATATTTTTAAAAAAAAAGCTGTATTGACAGTTTGTTGCTATTAAAACTGTTTGGAGAAGTCAGTAGACAAAAGAGGAAATTGCCTTTCCTTCTTCCTGCATCTATAAATATCTCAATCATACTGCACTTTAACGTTGGTAATTAGTAGTTAAAAATAATGGACTTGGGAAACCACTGTTTCCCATAGAGCACCCTCAGAAGCTTTTCTGCTACTGCAAGCTGAGTCAGCTCAGATCAGAGGCAGATTGTGTATGAAGTATGAGTCTTAAACATTTATACTCACATTACAAGTGAGAGTGAATACAGCCATTAAAAATGCCCTCTGTGTGGTCAAGTGATGAGACATTTGGAAGTTGGAACAATGTCTGAACTCTACATTCATGCTTCCTTCAAAAAACAAAACACATATTTCAGTCCATGAACTGGTCCCAACTTCAGCTAGATCTGCACACCTTTCTTTGAGTTTTTGTTTTCTTCTTCAGCAAGAGCCCCATTTTGCTCTACTGTGGAATGGACCCTGGAACTGGAAGATTCAGGTACTAAAGATTCATTCTGGTTCTAAATCAGAGTGAGGTCACACTAGGGTGAGGTCATTTTTAGGCCTCAGTGGTGATACTGTATGAGACATGTCAGCAGCAGCAGCACTATTTTTCTGACTTGGCAATTCAGATACAAATCCAGGCTGGTAGCAGGGAGTCTGGTCTACTGCGCAGCACCCTGAGATTTGTGGCTTTAGCGGCACTGGAGACATCCTGGGAATGCTATGGGAGTCCTATGCGGCAGACAGATAGATCTCTTCATATGCTTTCCCAAAAAGATCAACTCAGACCTCCAAGGCTCTCAGTTTAATGGGGTGTGTGTGTGTCTTGCGTCAGCTCCTCGGTGTAAATGGAGACCTCTGCAAGCCTCGTCCTGCTGAAATTAACTGAATGGGGTACATGTGATGAGCGACGGGCGCTTTCAGCCGTACACCCAGGTGGTCAAAACATTGCCTCAACACCCCGGACCTGTTTTCATCCATGGCTCCACTAGCGAAAATGAGAGGAGGGCTGTTGCCTAATTTTAGTGAGGTGTAGACTGGCTGCCCTGACGTGGGACTACAGAGAGGCTCAGGGATCTGAGAAACAAGCTGAATAATGCATGACGACAAGGTGGATAAGTGCTGTTTCAAGTTGACTTCTAGTTGGAATGGTTCATCACAAATTGTGGAAGGCCGTCACTTGGCTGCCTGAACGTGATAGTTTGGCAGTCTGCTATTATACATTTCCCTCTAAATGTGTGCAATGAGTGTGCAATATGGGACAGTCTGTGCACTTTGTTGGTACACAATTTCACTTTTGACCACAATTGCATACATGCACCCTGATCTTAAACGTTCTGAGTGAAAACTAGAAAACTTGATTCCTGAGGGCATATTTAGTTCTGGGGACATTTTAGGAAATTTGAAGCCCATTAGTTTACTCAAAACAGGTATAACCACCTAATCTCAGTTACTGCTGGTTGTCCTGAAACTTCATATAGTGTGGCTTGATTTGACCACCAGATGTCCCCACACTCTGTTCAGACTGAGTGATTAGACCTGAGGATTGGACTAATCAGCTGGGAGGGATAGACTTGGTAGTATGTCACCAACTTACCACTACTTAAAACATACAAATAGGCTATATACAAATAAATGAGTATAAGGTTAACAGTAAGGTTGCATCAGAATGTTACAAGACTGCATCAAGTATAGAAGGCTATATATTTAGATTGATGTTGCTCTTTTCTCTAATGTGTCCTTTACAATCCCTATTCATCAACCTGCTTGATGTAAGGTATCATCCTAGAATCATTCTTGGTGTGAGTCCATCATTCTAGAAGTTTCTGTCTATCTGCTCAGCTCAAACGCAAAGCCAGGAAATGTGCTTCCCATTATCTTGCATGGTCACAGTTAACCATTTCCTGTCTGGAGTCTGCAGCTGTTTTGCCCCACTAGCCCACTAGAACTGAAGAGGGGTAGACTCCTACACTCTACTATTTTTTCAAATTTTTTCTCTCCTAGTGTTCAGTTCAGCTAAAGTCTTTCTTCCCAAGAAGTACGGGTGGGGAAGGGTGGGGTTTTTATAGCACTGACTTTGAGTAACAGGAAAGTAAACAACAAAGGAACATCCTTGGCCTTTGGTCACTAACACTTTTCCCAGACATTCTAACTATAAAGACAGGCTCGGTGGGTTTTTACTGCTGGTGTGAGAGGTGATATCTGCACGCAAACATTTCCACAGATCTAAGACTCCAACATAATGATACACGCAGACAATTGAAGACTTGAACTGAACAGAGTTTAGCACACGAACATAAAAGCAAAAATATTCCCAGAAGTCTTGTTACAAAACCAAAAAGCTCTGGCCCTGAGACCTGTATATCAGGTCTCATACGTCATTTGCAAACAATACACTTGTTCCCTCAGAGCAGGACAGGAGAAGGTGGTCATTTGGTCCTCTCTGGGCCCCTCTGTAAGTGTACACCCGTATGCTGTGTGCTGATGCTCAATAGTGTATTTCGCCCTCAATGGAACCCTCCAGGCAGCGCTGCCTGCAAGGCACTACTCCATCCCTAACCCTGACCTAATCCCTAATCCCAACCCTGGATTGGTCCTTTTGCCCTCAACGGTGCCTTCCAGGCAGCACTGCCTAGACGTGCCCCCTTTGAGGGCAAGGCACACAAGGGCAAGGGAAACACTGCAGCTTAATGAGATGGGCATGATGGTCTTTTTGACCACTCATGTTTTCACCGTGACAGCAATTAAATTAAGCGACGGGACAAAAATGGCTTCAGTACGGGCGATGAACTTTTAAATAATTCTCTAACAACTTCATTGATTACACAGTTTGTTATAGGAGCTAAATTAAACTCACCTCTACCAAGAAAATCACTCTAACAAACAGTGTCCCGAATCGAAGTTTTCTGGTTGACAAATGATTTTTGTCAAATACAGAGATCCATAAATAAGTACAGCTTATTGCATTAGACTTAAGGCAGAATTATTTGGACACAAAGGATTGCCTTTGAACATGTTGACAAAAGCAGTTGGTATGAGCAAGAATGGTCTTAGCCAGATTTGACCAACTGGGGACAGACCTGTAGCTGACAAGACACACTTTCTTTCCATTGTGTGGCTGGAAGAAATTATTTGAACCCATACATGGAGAAGCCGAGAGACAAATGTTGATACCTGCCAAGCACATGGCATGACATTGTGCCAAACCTGATGGTTCAGAGGAATAACTGTTTACCAAAAAAACTAAACAAATAACCCCCCCAAAAAAACATGATCTCACTAGGCTTTAGTTTTCCGTAACTCTCGTAACTTGACAGGGTGAGGTTCCTGAGATTCCTGTTCTTCTTTCATTTCACCTCCATTGTGTGTTTTCAATGGCACTGTGTATTCACTAAGTAGTTTCACCAGGTCAGTCTCAGGCACATGAATGCCACAGTCATTCAGTGACCAGTAGGCCTTTACATTAGTTGTATGTCTGACCCCCATGTCTGTGGCAACAATTCACTTCTCTCTTCAATACCAATAACAGCATCATTAAGTGCATTCTTGAACCTTGCAGATGTCAGCCTGAAGGTAACTGGTGTTTTTAGGTTTTGAGACGTTATTACAGACTGTAATACTTAACACACTATGCAGGGCTCTTGGTTTGTTCTACTTGAGCAGAAAAAAATGTACAAGAACAGATGTTGCCAGAGGCACAATGCCACAGACGACAAATTAAGTCACCTGAAAGTTGTAATGTTTCTAAAGTCGCCTACATGCAATTGATTATCAAGAAAGATTTATAAACTCTGAAACTATCAACAAGTTTTACTAAAACAAAAAGAAACCGTATTGTTGTGTTCAATGTGGGTCGTGGCGTGGCGTATTCGTGTACTCCCACTCCTACTACGCCCACAGCGCCGCACAAAGCCAGCTCACCTGAATCTTTGCGACTACCTGTGCGTAAAACTCCCATTGGAATGCATCCTGCTTCTTGAGTGGGAGGAGCTGAGTTTCGTGGAGCTTCTACAGTAGAATCAAACAGCAAGAGTCGCCTCTCCAACCGAACAAGTGAGGGACACTGTCTGCCAAATACGTAAACGAAATAATTCAGTATTTGACAACGGCAGAAAGTGGGAGCGGAAGCAATGAAAGAAGTGGAGAAAGGCAATGATGCAGGAGGAGGAGGTAAAGATGGAACCAGAAAGTCTGAAAAGGACCAAGTGAGTCTGAAATGTTGACATCAATATGCGATCTCTTATGTTCATGTCAAACAGGTCCAGTTAGTTAAATTCTTATGCTTAAGGTAGCCTAATGGTAACTGTTCCGATGATGTCTAAATCTTATAATTCCCCTTGCAGTCTGCCCATAAAATTTGCATAACCCATGCTATATCCTGCGGTCGGTCATTAGCCTTATTTTGGAGCGCTCTGCTACTATTCCAGATGTGCAAGTTAAGACTTGTGTTGCAAGGATGAAATGTTATTCCCCCCAAGGTAAATAGTCATATAGTCTATAGGCCTAGGCTACATTATCAAGACGCAAGACTTGTAATCTTTAATTTTTGCTCTGACTTTGAATGGGTATGAACAGACTCTATAATCTCTTGTAATTATAGTAAGTTTTGTGTTGAGATGAAAAGTAGGGGAGTATTGTGGCAGAATACAAAGCCAATAGCGTTCCATGGAAATAAGAGGATCTGTGGAAGCAGTCCTTTGAAAGAATTATGGTGGTCAGTTAGTAGGCTGGTATGGCTAAACCCAGGCTACAGAGATAGGGCTATCACAGTTTGATGTGTTATGGCAAACTCTCACAAACCATCAGTGAGCTAGATGTTTTCAAAACATCTAACTCGCGTGACTCTTGAGCGTAAATTGCCTGTGTTGCGCATGGATGGTACGACTCGGGAGATTTATTTAAAAACATTGTTCATATACTTCGTTATTTGTTTAAAGCTGATTTATTCGATACCAAGGTCCAGTATTATGTTTTGTTGTATTACTTGGCATGACTTGACATTTAACATCCAGGCGTTGCCTATTTGTCAGGGTAGCCCAGAGTCAACTCAAGTACAACAGATCACTCGCCTCGCGTATTTCCGTCTGAGAAAGAGACTTGTCAGCTGACTATTGAGCGTGTGATGATATGAACGCTTTGTATTTGATCCACAACCCTCCATGCATTCTTGCCATTCCTGTCTCTCCTTGCCCCTCGTGGTCATCCTCAGACGGCGATTGGCGTCTCCACTCCAGCCAGCAGGCTAATGTCAACAACCCTAATACTCTGTTCCATGGAACCTCAGATTCTTGTCAGTTCACTTCAAATTCGTGCCATTTTGCCCCTTAAAGATCCAAATGCATCAAGATATGCGCTGCTTGCATGCATGTATTCTCAGTATGCACTGTAACTGTAAACTGTGTCTCTTCAAATTAACTAATGGCTGATATTGCAGTCTGTAGTCTTTGCTCCTATTGTTTCTGTGACACAGTAGTTATGTTCCTTTGTCCCTAAGACCTTGTAAATGCAGGCTATATGGCCAGTTGTTGTCTGTTATAGGGTCTTTGGAGATAACCAGGCAAGGGCCAGAAATGTTGGGCCCTATGATTTGGGCGCCCTAATCATTGATTTCAATATGAAATGTTGTCTGGGGCCCCCTGTCAGTGCCAGGCCCTTACAATCATCAGGACAACTCCTTCTTCGGGTGGCACCGCTGTTGATAACTAAGTTGAAATCAGATCAATTTGCTCAGTCAATGTATAATTTGTATCCTTCTGTATTTGTCCAGTCATAGTGGAAGCCTGATAAGCATCAGAATAAACAGTGAATGATGGATGTTGCAGCATCTTGTACACTGTGTCATGTAGCCGACTGATTTACAGTATGTGTTAACATGCTTCCTCCAGAGCTGGATTCCAAAGATCATCAAGAAGAGAGTGTGTACAACATTTGTGGAAGATACCTTCAGGTACAACCTGTCAGTCCTGCTGTGTTTGACATTCATCGTTATGTGTCCTTAATTGCACTGAATATGGATGGAAAAACAATTGAAAGCTTGAGACATGGGTTGGCCCTCTTCCAGCTAGAGTCTTAGGGTTCATCCAGCTTAGACAGGGTTCAAAGTTAAAAGATATCTGCATGTGTTTGCAGAGGTGGACGAAGTACTCAATTTCTGTTCTTAGGTCAGAGTATAGATACTCCTGATCAAAAATGACTCCACTTCAAATGAAATTGGCCAAGTCAAATTTTTTTTTTAAATTATTCAGGGTACAAAATGTTTCTCTATTTATGTTGTATAATAATTAGGCTATTTGTACAATGTTTGTCTTTGCCATAATAAAGGAAGTGACAAGTTTGAAAAAAAAACTTAAGTAAAGTTAAAGTTAAAATTCTTGAAATAAGTACAGGACTTGAGTAGAATTACTTAAGTATTGTCCATCTCTGGATGTTTGGTGTCGTCCTGCTGGTATACGGACATCTCTGCCAGGTAAGGTTTGACAGAGGTCCACTTGATTCTTTCCTTTGCGTGCAATACATTGTTGGATGCTAGAATTGCAATTACTAGTATTGGCAGTTGCTCTAAACAAATACCGTTGTTGACTGGAGAGACAGTTTAATCGTTGTTCTTGCTGGTGTTTTTGTCTCACTGTTGTCTTCAGCACTGCAGATATTAGGTTAAATCTCAACAGCCTTTGTCATGAAAAGAGCTATATTCACACATCCCAGTCTCAGCACCGTCTGTATGTGTAACACAGTTTTTCTGTCCATCTCTCTTTCCCCTCCCGCAGCAATGGGGCTCTTTGTCAGTGTGGCGGGGTGCGAGACATGCACAGCTCCATCGCCACAGGGGATTATTTCGGGGCAGCCATCGTGAGTCAGTGGGACAGCGCCCAGCATTCCTCTGAATACCCCACAGATGCTTTTGGGGAGCTGGAGTTTGCTGGGGCGGGCAGAAGGCATAGTCATGTGAGTAGGCTACCCCCTGACCTCCAGAGCCTCCGAACTCCTGGCCATGTATAGATAGCCCTTTAAGATGTTCCTCCAAACACATGACTGGCCTTTGACGTCACGTTTTTTGCACTTTGCGTCAGCCGGTTATTCATGTGTAATTGCTTTTATATGTAATTGCTTTCAATTGTTTTTTGGTCTCTTTCCATTGGTGGGTCAGCACATCCAGATCTCTCTCATGAGCTAAAATAAAGTAATTGCTGATGAAGTTGTGTTTGTTTATGCTTCCTTCCACAAGGAAATCTCAATGTAGGCATCTCACACCCACAAAATCATCTTTCTCCACATGTATGCCATGGCTTCGGCTTTGTCTTATACGGCCTAATCTCCTTAGTGCTTTCTGGCTATTTTGAATTTGGTGTGACATGAATTAAGCTTTTATAGCAGATGTTTTCAAGGCTTTTCAAGGTCAAGGTGAAAACGTACTCATTCCACAAGGGGAAATTCATGTTGTTATTGTGCACATGAACATAGCATAGACCTACAGAAAAAAATTGTGAAATTCATGTTGTCACTGCACACGCTGGTGTGTAGGATCATTGAGGATTTCTATTTATGTTAAATAAGCTTGTTGTACAACTGAGCTGTACACACAAAAGAAAAGAATCTCACTGCACACCATTAAGGTTTATTTTAAGTTTATATAGTTTATTTTGTTAAGTTTTATTGAACAACGCGTTTTGCACTTTGTTTCATCAGGCTCCATTTATTGATTTATTCAGTTTATTTATTTATTGAGCCTGATAAAGCAAAGTGTGTGAAACACGTTGCTCAATAAAAAAAAAACTTTATGGTGTGCGGTGAGCTTCTTTTCCTTTGTGAAGTTTTGGACCTGCAATTCACCAGCACCCAAAGCACGGAGGGCTGTGCAAGGGGTTTATATAT
>JASCQY010000001.1:9491179-9504607 GCA_030264315.1 Sardinella tawilis
CCACCACCCACCCCCCAACCAACCACAACACCCCCCACCATCCCTTCCCTCATACCAGCTCCCTCCCCTCCAGGCAGACTTATGGCCGGTAGCACCAAGCACGGCTTCCCGCATTTGCCCCTGTCACTCAGACAAACTGCCCCCCCTCCCTTCCTTCTCATCTTACCCCCAGGTTTGTCGCTCTCTCAGTCTGTGCCCCATTAGTGTGCCCAGAGTCACAGTTACAGCATAGCCCACCACCCCGCTCGTCTTTAGTCTTAATACGCCAAACCTGTGCTGAGAGGGAACAACCGTTTTTTTTTCCCGCTTGCTTGCGCGTGGGGCAGTCAAGACACCTGATTTCTGTGGGATCTTCTGTGTCTCTTGTGGGAACAAGCCTGTGGATTGAACTTTTTGGAATACCTCTACAGCTTTTGGCTGGTCGTTTTTTTTTTTGTTTCATCTCAAAACACCTGTTCAACTTTTCCATTTTTTGTGTGTGTACGGGTGCGCCTGTGTGTGTGTGTGCGAGAGAGCCGCGTGTGTGAGCGTGTGGGTGTGTGTGCGTGTATAAAAGGAGTGTAATCGGAGGCGTTGGGTGCACCTTTTTCCCCTCGAGCAGGAGGAGAGTGCTTTCTGGACTGAGACATGGCTTCCCTGAGGAGTTGGCTGCTGGGCCTGATGCTGGCCCTGCTCTGCACCTTTCAGCTGCCCCTGGCCCCCGTGGCCAGCGCCCAGGAGCTCCCGCTAGTCAGCGAGGAAGGGCTCTTTGCTGACGAGGATGCAGCAGAGGCAGCAGAGGCAGCAGCTGATGATGATGATGATGAGGATGACGATGACGATGACGATGATGATGATGATGATGATGATGATGACGACGACGACGACGATGATGACGATGATGACGATGATGACGACGACGACGATGATGATGATGACGACGATGATGATGATGACGATGATGATGATGATGATGATGACGATGATGACGACGACGATGATGATGATGATGATGATGATGACGACGATGATGATGATGATGATGATGATGATGATGATGATGACGATGATGATGACGACGACGATGATGATGATGATGACGATGATGATGACGATGATGATGACGACGATGATGACGACGATGATGACGACGATGATGATGACGATGATGATGATGATGATGATGACCATGATGGTAAGTGAACTTAGCTTATTCTTTATCAACCCTGCCTTGTTCCCTTCTCTTGCATTTGTGCAGCCTCCACCCCCTACCCCATCAATCCAATCATAACTATTTGGGGAAAGAGAGGGGAGGGGCTAAGGAGCCATTTGGCCACACCCACCTCCTTTAGCACCCCGTTATCAAGTGACATTTCTCCTGTAGTCAGCCTTAATTGCATCTTATCCAATCAGAGTATTCAGAGCCCTTTTATAAAGCCCCCCCTCCACCCTCCACCCTCCCCTCAGGCTGCCTGCTACCCTGGCTGTCTCTGACTCTCTGTCTTCTCTTCCCCTTATCTAAATAGAGCTTTGAGTTCTGTGGGCCCACTGAAGGCGAACTGAGTGAAGTCCGGCAGTACAGTGCAGTGCTTAAGAGGACTAAAGAGAAAGAGAGAAAGAACAGTTACCATCCGGACGGCCGGGCCTCTGTGCTGCTGTCACCTCGCCAGAGGCGTAGCTCAGATCTGTCTTTGATTTGTATCTCGTTTGAAAGGGCGGGGTCCACCCTACCTCCACCCTACCTCCTGTTTGGAATGGGGACTTATCCACACTGATGTCTCTATGTCAACCTACAGAGAAAGAAAGACAGAACGAAAGAAAGAAAGAAAGAGTGAAAGGCAGAGATGTGGTGAGGGAGGGGGTTGATGGATGGGAGAGATGGGGTTGGGGGGAGGTTGGGATAGAGAGAGAGAGTGAGGGAGGGGGGGGGCTAACGGCAAAAAGAGAGAGAGACAGCAGGAGGTTGGACGGTTGAGGGGAGACTGGAAAGGGGCCTCTGACTTGATTGGATTTTGCTGAATTACAAACAAGAGCTTCTCTCTCTTTCTCTACATCTCTCAGATGTCTTTCTTTCTCTGTAGACTGTTCAATACCACTTGTCTGTAACACAGTTTCACAAATATTTAATGTTCTCATCTGCAACCCCTGCTCTGTCTTGCTGTACCCTTGCTGTTTTAATATTTCATCATCTATTTATATATTTAACATTTTATTTATATATATTTATATATCTGCTTGTAGTTACATAACCATTCATGATTAATGAGATGCATTGAGGAAAAAAATAAAGAGAATTCAAATTTGTGATGTAAGATATTGAAGAAATTATTGAAATGATTTAAGTACACACGTTTGAAAAGACTTAAAATGGGGTTTTAATTGCATAATGTGAATTTGTATTCATTGGTACTCAAGGGACTTTAAACTTCTATTCTTCAACTCTTGTCAAATTTCAAAGGTGATTATAAGAAGTGAAATTTTATTTCTTTTATTAGGCACACATATGATAACACTCAAATACTAAATCTCAGTCAGTATCTATCAGCAGAGAGGTAGCAAAAGAGAGAGAATGTAATGTAAACTCAAAACCTCACACAGGAAATACCATAAGGGAACAGGAAATGCCACCAAACCACTAGATCACTCTTATATCTGGGGTCGCATATGAAGATATGAAAGTTGGGTCCCTGATCTTTTCATGTCTTGTCAATGTTCATTTTTTTTGTTTTGTTTGTTTTCTTTTGATTTACAACTTTTGCTCAGTTGTTTTAAACCATACACAGAATTGTGGTGTGTAACTTTGACAGCCAGTACAGTACAATGTCAAAACGATTGTACCTTTAACCCCACTTTGAAACGATGGAATAAATCAAATGATTCTGAGGTGCATGGCCATCCTTGTTGCCTGGTGTCTGTCATCCTTGACCATGCATGCTTGACCTGACCACAGTATACAATGTGTCTGTTTAGATCACTGTTTGTGGGACTGAAACACCTCTAAAACCAGATCTAACACAATAGATGCAAAAAGACTACAGTATATTTGTTCTAAATCAAATAGATAGGCCTACTCATGTCATAACCAAGTATTAAATATCACCTTTAATATTCATTTTGTTTGATATCACTGTGTGAACCTGTAAGTTAAGTTCTTAACTGTTTTGAGTATATGTGTGTATATGTGTGTGTGTATGTGTGTGTGTATGTGTGTGTAGGCTATATTTCTGAATGACATGGAGCATGCGTGACTTGTCTTGTATGATGTATGTGTATACCTATACGCCTATAGGTATACACTAGTTTTGTGTGTTTGTGAATGGGCTTTAAGAGTGAGAATATTTTGCGTGAACACGTAAATATGATGTTTTATTTGTGGATGAAAAAATTCAGTGAATACTAATGCATAGAGATTCTCACAAGATCCTTGTCATGTAGGCTATGGCATATTTACAGACTGCATTATCTGTGCAATAGGCCTAGTTTTTGTTTAGGACTCAGCAATACTTTTCTACACAAACAAAAATATGTAGCAGGTATATCCTCATCACCAACTGCATGGACATAACTGCACACATAATTTCACATGCAGTAAGGAAGGGTTGAAAGGCCCAAAATGTAACGGCATATACCTGTAATAAAACTTAGGGAGAAAAATTCAGATTTTTTTCATTTGGTCCTGCTCCCAGTTTAAGAGTCTGGATGTGAGTGCTTTGACTGCATTTTTAACAAGCAGTAATAAACTAATAAAAATGATGTCACACATGCCAGTGCATCTTATCCTAAGATGTCACCATCATCTTTTTCAGATGATGATGACGAGGAAGAATACAACGAAGGCTCTGTGTGTTCAGTGTGTGAGCACTGCGAGGTAAGGCCACCTTAGGATTTACAATCCTCCACATGCCCTCTCCATAATCCTCATGCTTGCTTTTCACCTCTCCTTCCTTGTCCTCCTTACCCGCCTCTCCTATGCTCCTTAGTTCAGTCATTTCTCTCACACTCCTCTTCCACTCCTCTCGTTCCTAATGCTGCTTTCTGTGTTTGTTCCCACAGCACTGTGACGAGTGTGATAAGTGTCCTTGTAAGGAAGGAGATGATGCAGATTACTGCGAACACTGTGACGTGAGTCCACTGCAGTGCAACAAAAATACATGTACAAGAACTGATACACTAAATGCACTATTTCAAAACAAACAAGCAAACAAACAAATGGTCTACAGTCCAATGATGCCACCTAAACAAATTCTAATGTTATTAACTATGAATGTTGCCATATAACCAGACTAACCAAATTGAATTGTAGTGTAGAACAGACAACACAATACGCCATCAAAACAATCAAACAAACGGAACCCTACTCATAGGTAAAGGTGAACAAAGTTTAATTGGCAAACTTTGAAGCAAGACACATTAGTAGCCTAATTCAGTTTCTTGAGTGACTCTACTACCATAAGCAGACACACAAGCAGCCAATAAGGAAGCCAAGGGTGTGGGGCCCTAACTGCCCTCTATAACTTTGCTCTTGGCCCTCTGAGAGATGGCTGAGGGGACACAGAGCTCAGCTGTGGCCTGATGATAGATGCCATAACTAGGTGTACTCTAATGCGCCCAGTGCAGACAGCTGTACTGTCCACAGTCCATGACTGAGAGCTGCCATCACATGGAAGATAGTGTGGGGAAGTACTTCAGATAGTCAAAGCACTTTGTAATAGGCCCATTGTGGTGATACCAAACATTAAGAAGCTTGGTTACCGTTGGAGACTTTGTGAGGATGACTATGGAATGTTTTGTCTGTCTTTCCTCATCCTCTACAGGAATGCAGCCTGTGTGTGATATGCCCTGTGTGCGAGGCAGTCTGTCAGCCAGGTATGAAATCTATGATAGCCTATATGCCTGTTTCAGTTATTTTAATGTCCCATAAGAATCCATTGACTCAATCATTTTCATGATTAGCCTTAGACATGCAGTTCTGATTCTAGATAGTGGCAATATTAGCTAGTGCCTTGAGAACAGCTTCTGCTTTTATGGTATAGGCTTACACTTGATATCTCTCCATAGGTGGCTTCCTTGACACAATGACTGGATCAATCTACAAGTAAGACATTTTGGCTAATTATTTGATTTTTCTGTTCTGGTGACTTGATGAAAAAGTGAAAAGACTTGTTCTGATTCTATCCTATTTTTCTATATTTTAGGACTGTGGCTGATGTCCTTGATGCTGACAACTAAGCCCCTGTCGCCACCATGTGGCCAAAAGAAGACACTGCAACCAGGGGATTGTTAGTATTTCAGTCAGATTTTCAGTATTTTGATGATTAATAACTTATTTTTCTGTCTTTATTTTACTTTTACTTTTGATGCAAAGGCATTGCACAAGACAGTTTGGTCAACACATCGACTGTAAAATGTCATTGAACAATACCTTAAAATTAATTTATGTTTTATTAAATGACACATGTGATGTTATTAACATGAAGAAGAACTTATCTAAGTCTTGTCTGTGTTGCTTGGACACATCGTGGGTATATATTAAATAAAATTTTGGGTATATTTTATGTCTGGGCTATGTTTCGTGGAAGTTCAAAAGCTTGTACCAGTAACACACTTGAAAACATGAAAACAAAGCTACAAATTTGGCATGATATATAGCCTGGGTCTACAGGCTACTCAGAAAAGTCAGATTATATGAACATAATTTATAAGCTTAGGCTACAGTTCTTCCACTATAGGCAACTATCTGTCTGGTTCTCAGTCATGATCTGTTATACAGCTCAGTAGGGTCATAGGCCTTGACTTCTTTTCGTTCGCCTGAGATGACCAATCAAAAACTTTTACCCCAACATCATGGAGTTGGGCTCAACAAGTGTTTTGCTTCAAATTGTGATGAATCCTACTCAAAATGCAGTGGGGATTTCATAAGTGGGGGAGCACAATTTTGTTGATTTTATTGATTTAATTGAAAAGAAAGTCGCACACACTTCCAAACCTACATGTTAGTATCCCTGCATTTGATAATGTTAAGTTGCATTTGTTTATGACAATATAGGGGGTTATCGAAGAGGTTTACTTGATGTGTAGACTCATAGGCTAATGTTATAAATGAATGCCTATGAAGTGAGAATTGAGAAATACATAAATTATCTGTTTGTGTCCAACACCCACTACACCCCTGATTCCACGTCCTTTTCTCTCCAGTCATTGGTCTGGTTGTAAGCATATCCAATGCCTGCAGAGGCATTTTGATCTACTGTATGTTTATCCCGCCTCATGGAAGTTAGAGATGACACGAAAGTAGCCAGACTGAGTTGCATATCAGACCAGTATGTGTGAGCTACTATTCTATAGCAGCAGGGTCAAGGGTCAGGAAGGGCCCATTTTTC
Source organism: Sardinella tawilis (assembly GCA_030264315.1). Taxonomy (NCBI): domain Eukaryota; kingdom Metazoa; phylum Chordata; class Actinopteri; order Clupeiformes; family Clupeidae; genus Sardinella; species Sardinella tawilis. The sequence continues at coordinate 9,497,539 of JASCQY010000001.1, forward strand.
TCCCCTTTGTGAGGGGTGTGGGACTGATCAAATATGTATTTGATGTTTGTGAATGCAATATGGCTTATGCTACAATCAATGTAACATTAAATTTGTAACATCAATTTGTAACATTTCATAAATACATACATACATACATACAGTATTCATACATTACATACACACATAACATAGCCTATCAATTATGTCAAAAAGGCATCAAAGCAAAAAAAAAAAGGCATCAAAGCAAATGTACTGTAAATAAATACATGAAAAATCATGTTCAGGTTGTGAATAGTTGAAATCCAGAAGTTATCCATTGTGGATTGATGCAGCTATCGCGCTGTCCCTTGAAATAGAAAATAATTATATTTTTCCAAGGCTGCGGCGCGCGATCTCAGAAGCTCCAGAATTTGTGCATCTGGTTCACGTCGGAGACGATGGCTTGCGACTGATTTCACTTCGGAAAGCACGGAGAGCTACACAGCTTTGGGGTCAAGGTGACGAGTTCCGGAACCATAGACAACAGACTCGTGCTTAGGGGACGACATTTTAGGACGGCACAGTTGAAGTATTGTTGCTTCTTGTAGCATTACGTTATCTAGCAATGTGAGGCGTTGTATAAATCCGTTTGTTTAATGGGATAAAAACAATATTTTTTAATTAGACAAAGAGTCAGAGAGGAGACATCTCTCTAACTTTTGGATCTAGGGACATTACCTGACTAGTTTAACGACCAAATCATAGCTGACAAAGACATTGCGTGTTAGCGATAAGTTCACTTGCCTCTTTGGAAAGAAAGCCTTTCATATTTTTGCTTTGACTAAAATTGTTTCCTAAATCGGACTGCAATGACACGCCACGGGAAGAACTGTACAGCTGGTGCCGTTTACACCTACCACGAAAAGAAAAAGGACACAGGTAACTGAATTTTAGGCTATGTGCGCAATTTGTTAGCTGGTTCAGTTACGTGTAGCAGTAGGCAGTAGCAGCTAACCTTCTAAACATTTTCCGAACGATTTATTTTGGGCTGTTTTGGTGAAACTTGGCCTATATAACATGAAACTGTGTATTATTGTTACTCTAAGCTTTTTCCATCAACCAGTTTCACACACAAGAAAGTTACAGCCGTGTCTCTGTTTACAGTTCTCTTCTCTGCGTAGTGTGAACATTCGTTGCATGCTTTGTCAGGTTAACCAGCAAACATGTTGCTTTTCTTCTGCTTCATTTGGAGCACAGTGGATGATGTCTGTGGGTTGGGGGTACATGTGTTTAAAGTGTCTCTGTTTAAAGTGCGTAACGTTAATCAGGTGTTTAGTTGAGGCCACGTGTTGATGTGTAGTTTGTTTTTGCCAATCTCCAGCTGCCTCAGGTTATGGAACTCAGTCTGTTCGTCTGGGAAAAGACGCCATCAAAGATTTCGATTGTTGCTGCCTCTCGTTGCAGCCATGCAGAGATCCAGTTGTCACGTGAGTCCACTCACTGTGATATGATGATGTTCCTGAAAATGCCCAGAAGTTTTCCCAGCAGCCACGAACTTTCAGTCACAGTCACAAATTCACTGTTGACTGACTGACCTGGAAATGAATAACGTTAACCTCACAACTAGCTGATCAGCTTTCTGTCAGAAACTTACTACCATTTTTCCAATTCTGTTCTGTCCATGGATACCCAATCAGTAGACAATTTCATAAGTCTGAGACCAACAAATTATCAATAACAAATTATGATTATGTAAAGTATGATACTTGTAGCTTGTTCCTTTTGTACTTTATTCGTCTAATAGTCATAGAAGTTTTTTCATTTCATTTATTCTGTAGAATTTTTGTAATGTGATAGAAGGCTGTACTAGTTGTCACTAAGTTGGCTTTTTGTAACCAAATGTCTGTTGTCACTGTCTAGTCCTGATGGGTATTTGTATGAAAAAGAAGCTATCCTGGAGTATATCCTACACCAGAAGACTGAAATTGCCAAGAAAATGAAAGTATGGACTTCACATCTCACATCCATTTGGAGCTATTTTTAAAAACATATTGCAAAAACACAGTGCCCTTGTGGTGACCATAAACACACTATATTACAATATTAGCATATCATGCTATCAGAAGATATGAAATGGTTCCTTTTTGACCCTGGTCAGAAAACACTTTTGTGCTTACCTCTGGTGCAGGCCTATGAGAAGCAGAAGAAGGCTGAGCGCAGTGAAAACCACCTGGAGGCCACCTCTGAGCAGAGAGAGCGTGTGGCAAATTTCAAGAAGAATGAGGGCAGCATTGTATCCAAGCCCATCAACCCCTTCACTTCAGGTGTGTTCACTGTCGAGCCCTTGGTTGACATGAAGGCTCTCGAAGAAGAGAAGAGGTGTAAGAATGCACGATGGTCCTCAAGAAATCTCTCCTTGGGAATGTCCCTTGTTTACCTCCTTTTTTCACCCTCACTGACATAGCAAGCAGCGGTTCGCGTAGCCTAGCAGTTGCTGTGTGTTGTGCACCTTTATGGGTGACGGCACAAAAGCCCCAGAAATGATTTATAGTTATTGATCTTGTGGTCCTTGATGATTGATGTCAGGTTAGGAAATGTGCCTCGACTGTGTGCTTACATTGGCTGTCTGTCCATCCCTTTGTGCCCTCCAGGTAAGGATGGAGCAGCTCCGAATGGGTCAGCAGCCGGGGCTGGTCCAGCTTCGTCAGATTCGGCAGTTGCAGGGTCTAGCTCTGGGTCCAGCAGCAGCAGCAGCAGCAGTTCCACCTCAGCTTTGCCAAGCTTCTGGATCCCCAGCCTCACGCCAGAGGCTAAGCCCACAGCACTGAAGAAACCAGTGAGTGGTTGTCACGACCACTGCAACTCATGCGCCTGTTTTTGAAGCCTTTCTGTGGAGCCAGTGTTTTATTTCTCATCCCTCATCCATGTAGTGCTCTTAAAAATGCATAGTATAGCAGTTTTGGTGGTTGTTACATCTCTTGCTAAAATGCCCCTGCTCTTACTATTATTATGAGTACAAGCATTGTACAGTAGTATCGTAGCGACTGAGGGATTTCAGCTGCAGTTGAAAAATCCCCTGGTCATTAATGCAGTCATGGATTTGAAAAAAACTTGCCACCAAATGCAGTGGTCACATGAGGACAGGATTTTGACCTTAGGCTAGATTCTGTTGTTTACACTCCCCCTTGGCAGGTAATCCTCACTATTTTTGGAAAGTCTTGTGTACTGCATGGTGCTTTGTGGACACAGAGGGTTTTTTCACAGTCGCTGTGTCCCTGACAAGATTTTTTTCAACAACAGAGCCCCAATGCAGAGATTTGGTGATGGGATATCTTTAGTTTCTTTCTTTCTTTCTTTCTTTCTTTCTTTCTCTGTCTCTATCTCCGGCTTCCCCTCTCATCCTTGAACACTGTCCTCATCTCTGTAGGACAAGGCAGTGCTGTGTCCAATGTCGGGCCGGCCTTTGAAGATGAATGAGCTGATCACAGTGCGCTTCACTCCTCTGGACCCTTCTCTGGACAGGGTGAAGCTAATCACACGCCAGGCACGTGCCCCTCTAACGGCATTTCCCCATAGTGCAGTATCATCTATCAGAGCAGCGCCATCTCTGTTTGCTGTCACAGACTGTTACATATGTGTGTTTGTCTTGAAACCCCTGTCTGCAGGACCGATATGTGTGTGCTGTAACCAAAGACACGCTGGGTAATGCGGTCCCTTGTGCAGTACTCCGCCCCTCGTGAGTGTTAACCGCCTTTTCAGTTTGCTGCACTTCCTTGGGATTTAGCCAATCCTACGTTACCATTTCAGATTCTTCTACTTTCTATATTTGAATTGCTACCACAGTACGTTCAATTTGAAATTATGTACTCTCTTACCCTCCAACACCCCCTCCCACACACACACACATGCTCACACACAACCTCTTTCTCTCTTTCCACTCTCTCAGAGGAGCTGTGGTGACGCTGGAGTGTGTTGAGAAACTGATTCGTAAAGACATGATCGACCCAATCAGCGGTGAAAAACTGAAAGAAAAAGACATCATTGTTTTTCAGAGGGTAAGAGGACACATCACCTTTTTGTTTGGCCATTTTGGGAGGGCTAAAACGGAGCACTCTAATACATCTGATTGCTTTGTGGTCCCTTTCTCAGGGAGGAACGGGCTTTGCAGGGTCAGGAGTGGATCTCAAGGCCAAAGAGGCCCGTCCTGTCATGCAGGCGTGAGAAGCGGAGGTAGAGTGGTGTCGGTGTAAACATCCTTTGTGCATCATTTACTGTTCCTATTTGAATTATGAAATATTTGGAATTGTTTTGTTGTTTTCGTTTGTTCAGTTTATTTCAATGCATTTTTATTACAAATATCACTCAGTTATGTACAACAATTCAGACTTTTTTTTAAATAAATGAACAATTTAGACCTGATCTTTACAAGACTTCGTCTACCCACCAATTTTTATTTTAAATCATGGCATCATATCATTAGCGCTAGATGCAGGTCTCAGAGCTCGTCATGTTCTCCCAGTATGAGCAGCCCATAGTCAGTAATGGTACTGATCTTCAGTTCGTCCAGCCTCTCCATTATCTCATCATGAGAGAGCTGGCCATCCTTTAGGAACAAGAAAAGAATGAGTGGTGGACAAGAGGTGTGGGAATTTGAGACATACTTTGTTTGCCTTTGGATGGTAGAAATGCAAACACTTTCCGGTTTTCTCACTGGGATATCAAGCAGCAAATTTCTCAGCTTCACAAGAGAGAGCCTTGTACTGACGTTCAACTGTTTTCTTCCCTTTTTTTGTTCGCAATAGAGCAGTATTTTTTTGTCTGGTCATCTTGATCCTGGCCTTGTTACATTTAACCACATCTAAAAGCAGCCTATCAAGTAATAAAACTGTAGTACTGTATAACTATACTGTCCCGATCAGTCATGATTTGGTAACCATATCGGGTTTCAGACAAAATTAAACTCCATTCCTAAAGAGGATTAATAAGTGATTAGATGGTTTCAGTGAAATAATTAAAAGGAATAAAATCAAGAGAAATCAAGAATCACTTTTTTTTGTTAATTAAAACCAACATGGCTTTATTGAGAATTCACAGAGAGAAAAATGTTCCACTAGAAAACAGTGATAATTCACTTTCTTCTCCAACTATTGTATTCAACTGCCCCTGTGTTTTTGTTTCTCCTCACTGCATTCAAACTGCCTTTGAGGGAATTTTGTTTTTGCAAGTGTGTGTGTGTGTGTGTGTGTGTGTGTGTGTGTGTGTGAGAGTGTGAGTGTGTAACAGCCGAAACACCAGAGCATGGAGTGTGTCATTAGGGAGAGTGTGTGTACCTCTGTGAGAGGGTTCAGCTGGTCTGTGTGTGTTTTAATGGAGAGTTCTGGAATGTGTGTGTGTGTGTGTGTGTGTGTGTAAAAATGAGCTGCTGTCTAATTGACCGCATAAATACCATTTGTGACAAATCACACATTGAAATATTCATATTTCTCTACACTTTCGACCTCCCTCCCAATAAAAAAATCCCCTCCCTAGTAATAACACTACTGTGTGAACAGAGTACACTTTTATCATAAATGTCTGCACAAGAATTGAGAGTGAGTAGCCATAGGCTGCATAGGCTCTGTGGAGGCACACTTGACAAATCTTTTCTTGCTAAAGGCACAGCTTAGTAGAAGTGTCTGTGTAGCCTGTGATTATCCACAATCTAACAGTGTTTGGTCTTTCAGCATTGAAGACTGAACCTCAGATTTCAGGCTGTGACTAGTAAACACAAGAAGGAAACATTGAGGACGGCAGTTTTGCAAATACCTGCGAAGTAGGAATATGGCTTTTTAAAATAAGATATTTGAGGTCACCAATCCATACCTCAAATCTGAAGAACAATCTTCAACTAAAAGCCCAGTGCTCAGTGATGCCCCAATAAGTAATAAAACACCCCCTACTCGCCCGTGTAGAAGTAACAGATCCCATGAGTACCAGTAACAGTCAACTCCTTGAATATTCTACCTTTCTGAATCAACCTCCTTCCCTCCCACCCACCCACCCACCAACCAGCCCTCCCGCCACCCCAATTCCCGCTATTTGATCTCTAGCAACCAAAATTGAGCAACACGATCAGAGCTCATCATGTTTTCTGGTGAGGTCTTCGCCATAATTGGTTGCCTGGCTCCCCACAAACATGTTCCAGTTGGCTAGGATTTCTTTCTTGGAGATTTTCTCATCCTGCGCAGGGTGCCGCGCACAAACAGGTCCCCGCATTCATTTGAAATTGATTCCGATTGAAATGGATGAGAAGAATTAAGTCAAGGAAATGAAGAAACAAGAGTTTTGACGGGGTGAAAGGGAGAGAAAAAAAGAGATTTTCAATTATTAAAAACTGCCACAAATTATTCACAGGTGATTCCCTTACATTTCTTCAATTAAAAAATTATAATTTTCTATTTCGTACCTTATCTGTGTCCGTCTCATGAATGAGATGTTTTGCTTCATTATCTGCATGGTCGACCTCCCCTGGTAGGATCCAATGAGCCACCTCACTGGCATCCAAGACACCATCCTACAGTGGGCACATGGTGTGGGGGTTACAGTCAATTTCTGTGTCGGCGAAGAAGTTCATATTATGCTTTTTTGGAGTTCCTACACTATCAGTGCAACAGTCCACATTGTACCTTATTCGTGTCCCTAAACTCTGTGAAGTGTTTCTTCTCCGTCTGGACCCAGTCGGGTTCACTCTCCCCATCCTCTGGGGTGAACATGTCACCTGAAGAACAAGAAAGGGTGCATAAAAATCCAAAATTCTCATAATACAGAGATATAAAATTTCAGATTATCAAGTAGGCATTTCAATAGAGGTTGGAAGATACAGAAATGTACAGTATTTACAGTATAACTGTGATTATCATAAGCTCCAGTTGAAAAGGGGCCATGTACTGAATGAAGACACTAGTCACCAACAGACAGTGTACAGTTGCTATTCAGTAGTATATGCTAGTGAACTTGATAGAGTTGCACATATTGCACCAAGCACCATGCAACACCAAGTTCCTGGGGGTGCATATCAGTGAGGACCTCTCTTGGACCACCAACACTGCATCACTGGCCAAGAAAGCAC
>JASCQY010000001.1:9516021-9530454 GCA_030264315.1 Sardinella tawilis
TGTGTGTGTGTGTGTGTGTGTGTGTGTGTGTGTGTGTGTGTGTGTGTGTGTGTGTGTGTGTGTGTGTGTGTGAATGCCTGTGCATGGAGGCAGTTTGTTGCTCTCTGTCAGGATGTGTTGCTCACGCCTTGTGTCTGTGTTGCTTGTGAAGTCAGCTTGGGGTGAGCTGGAGACTCTTCCACATGACTGAGCTTAAAACAAGGGTGCCAATAGCTACAACATCTCCCTCTCCAGCTCTCTCCCTCACACTAACACATGTATACATTCACACACTCTCTCCCTCTCTCTCACACACACACACACATACTTTTTTTTCTTTCAGTCTCATTCACTCTCTCTTTCTCTCTGCCTCACACATACTGACACACACAAACCACAGTTTCACAACTTAGTACTGTATAGTCCTTATGTTATCTTAAAAGTTATCTATTGATATTTTATATATAGAGAGAGAGATATTCTATGTCAAGTTGGTGCAAAATTAATCATTATATTATCATTTTGACATAGAATGAACTCCTCATGATCAAGCTTTTAATCTGCTGTACGCTCCTAAATGTTGCATTCACTTGCTGTATGCCCTTTACTGAATATTGATATAAATAGCCATCCATCACTGATATAGTTGTGTGCTTTACTCTACTCTACTTGTCCTTGTAATGGTACCTGAATCCGAGGATGAAATAATCCGAGTATGAAATAATCCGAGTATGAGTTATTCCACCATGACTTTGAATGCTGGCTCCTCTCATTTTTATCCTTCACAGGCTTAGAGCTCCACAACACCATGTATTCTTTGTTTGTTTGTTTGTTTGTATACGTACAATATGTATGTGCTCTATGTGCATATGCTTATGATTGCCAAGCAGGTAACCCTTACTCAGTGTGGTTCTGGAACTTTTTCTTGGCCCTCTTGACATAGTACTTGCTCAGATAGTCAAGTCCAAGTTCATGTTTTGAGGCACAAATATACCCACTGCATTTGTAATGGTGCTAAATAGCTATAAAACGGAATTAACCTGACTTGAGTATGTTCAAAATATCCAACATATGTATGCTAGCCTTTCTTATAGCATTTCAAGCAAATAAGTAACTGTCACACCACTCTACATGTGCCACATGAGTTTAAGGTAAGGTGACCAGACGATCCGGATTCCTTGGCCAGCCCAGTAAAATACAATAAAACCCCAATTTTTAAAGCTAAAATATTAATTATTTTGATGATGAGTCTAGAAACAGGAATGTCGTCAGTCTGGTCACCTTAGTCCAAGGCAATTTGTCAGAATTTACATTATGCTTCATTCCCTCTTTTCTCTTTGCATCTCTTTCTCTCTTTCTTTCTCTCTCTCCCTCCCTCTCTCTCTCTCACTCTCTCTGTGTCCTCCGCCATGTTTCCTCCTCTGTCTCAGATGGCTGTGTCGATGACCTGAACCTGCAGATGGGTGGCGCAGGTGAGGGAGGGGTGCAGGGAGAGAGGGAGGATTCGGAGGACTCCCAGCTTCACTTGCAGCTGAAGAGGAAGCTGCAAAGAAACCGCACCAGCTTCACCCAAGAGCAGATCGACGCCCTGGAGAAAGGTCTGGGCATCATAGATTGATGGCGGAAAGTTTCGAATTCCAAATTCAGTTCAAAGTGGTTAATGCAGTCAATAGGTCAGGGTCTAGAGTTCACATAGGGTTCAGAGCACAACAAGCAAAGGCAAGGAATGTTTTTATGTTGTCATGCCTAGCAATGATGGAGGAAGAAGAAAAATACCCCGCTCTCATCATATTCAATCTCATCACAGTGGTAGTGCATAAGCATGTTCATTTGTGAGTGTACCAGTGCATATGTGAGCAAATAGATGAAACTGTCTTCCCTCCATGTGCTGCAGAGTTTGAGAGGACGCATTACCCAGACGTCTTTGCACGGGAGAGATTAGCGGCAAAAATAGACCTCCCAGAGGCCCGCATTCAGGTAGGTCTACTGCCCTCTACTGGCTAACAGTGCTACCAGCAGCATAGGGTTTCTACGTGGATCACAGGGGGATTATTGCTGTGATTATTGCTGTGATTATTACATGGTTATGTATAATTTGTTAGCCTTGACCCCTCTGTTACATTGTCATGCACGTGCTTACATTACCCAGTAGTATTTGGTGCCATAATATGAACTGATAGGATGACAATATAATACTTGAAATCTCCTATGGATAAATTAGTATAAGACTTGTATAGAAGTATGTGTGTGTGTGTGTGTGTGTGTTTGCACGCTTGTGTTTGTGCGTGTGTGTGTAAGTTTTGGACTGCCTTTCAGTTAAGTTCCTTATTATGCAGTTCTCACTGCTGCTTACTGCACAGACATAAGAGGCCAAAAAATGTTCAGTGTGGCCCGCATGGGTTGCTTGGTCTCTTGAGACCATGTACTATGTGCCCTAAAAAAATACCTTTCGGTCCCCCTGACGGCAGTGTTTGTGTTGGCAGGTCTGGTTCTCCAATCGCAGAGCCAAGTGGAGAAGGGAGGAGAAGCTTCGCAACCAAAAGCGAACTGGGGCCGGGACTTCCTGTCCTCAAACACACACACCTCTGAGCACTTCCTTTAATTCTTCTGTCTATCACTCTCACCATGGCAACAACTCAGGTATGCAGCATCCGACTGCGTTTAGCAATGTATCGTTACATGACACAGCATCTCATGATATGTTTCGTGTGAAGCGTGTGTGAAAAGTTTAAGTTTCTTCTTCCTCTTTCTTGCTCTACCCGCTACCCCCCCTCCCCACTCCTCTTCCCTTTGTCACCCAGGCTCTGTTCACAGTCGAAGTGAATCCTCACTCTCGGGATATGGGTCCCTCTCTGTCTTCTCCAGTGTGCAGGTAACTACATTATAGCCTATCTAGTGACCCTGTTTAACCTTGCTCGTCATGTCTCTCTGGAGCAACATAGTCAGTCTTGTTCACTTTATCTTAAGATAAATGAAATCTTTTCTTTGTCAAAAAATGAAACAAGGAGCTGTTGCTTTTGGCTTGATATGATAAACAGAGATGAAAATGATAAACAGGGGATGACAGTTGTTCAATGGAATCTACATTTTTTAGGTCAGTGTTCTGTTGCCCCCTGCTGGTAGGCATTGGCCATGCATGCTCCAGGCAAACATGTTTGCTGAGGGTGTTGCCTGTTCATATCAAGTAGAGCACCAGCCTGTAATCTTAAGGAAGAATGTTAGAAAGAGAAACAATGTGCTGATCTGCCATTAGGAGTAAGACATGTGTGGTCTGTGTCTGTGTCTGTGGAGCATACGCTCATTTACTATTATATTCTAAAATAGAAGATAGAACAACCCCACACCCAGGCTATTTATAGCACTGCATAATACTCCACTGCATTCTCTAAATGCTCATTCCATCATGAACTCTAAATTCTAATTTTTCTTCATTCTCTCCTCTTCCCACGCTACTCCTCCTATTTTCTCCTCTCTCCTCGTCTCTTCTCCTCTCCTCTCCTGCCCTCTCCTCTCCTCTCCTGTCCACATGTCCTATCCTTTCCGCACCTCCTTCTCCTTCTCTTCACGTCCCTGTCCTCTCTTCACACTTTTCCAAATCTCCTGCCGTCCCTCCGTTAGTCGTTACCTCCTCAGCCAGCCCCGTCTTACTCCTGCATGCTACCTCCCTCCCCCTCCGGCCCTCCCTCTCTCCCACGCAAGTTTGACCCGTCCCCCTACCCCTCTCCTCACATGCCCCATGCCCCCTCGGCCAGCGGCAGCACAGGTGAGTCTCACAGGGGTCAGGGGTCAAGGCTACAGTTACATGCACACATAGTACATACAGAAGCCTACAGTGATTGAGTTATTGTTTTTCAATTGTGAACTTACATCTCTCTCTGCCCCCCCCTCTCTCTTCCTTTCTCTTCCTCCCTCTCTTGTTCCCTCTTTTTTTATATGTTTTCCCCTGTCAACTCTTGATGTCTCCCTCTCTTAGGTTTTCTGTCCTCAGGTCCGGTAACAGTTCCAGGCAGCGAGCAGGACTTGGGCCAGTACTGGACCAGACTGCAGTGAGATGCATAATACACCAAAACAGCAAACTGAAACAGTTCAGCTTACCGGTACATACCAAACACATACACACACACACACACACATACACACACTCACACACACACTCACATACACACATACACACACACACACACACACACACAATCTCTTTCATACAAATCAGTACTCCAGTATTCCCCTTTCCAACACAATTTCTATAACCGCCCCACACAACCAGAAAAAGAACTACAGTGTATTACCAACTCCCAAATCATCTAGAGATCTTTAAACCCAACACTGTGAAGCCATGCCCTTACACTGAGAGCACAGACGCACAGGGGTGGCCTAACCTGGACCACAGACCTGATACAAAGGAGAAGCCAGCAGCAACACCACCCTCCCCCCCTCTCCCAACTCCTCCATCTCCCCTCTCCTGATCTGAAGAGGACTGACCAATCTCATCAGCAGAGATCAGACAGCCTGTGGGTGGTGGACTGGACTACCTGCAAACACTCGCGACAAGCGATGACCATCGCCATGCCAAATCAGTCAGGACAGATGGAGTGGAGCACAGACAATCAAGAACAGACATGCTGCTTGTGACTGCACGCATGAACACGACCTATCTGACAATCACAGACTAACCAAAACAAGATGAAAGCCAACGACAATCAGTTTTTGTAAATGAAAAGACCTACCATAATTGAGCACAAACGGTTGTACAGCCAGTGACAATCATGTAACAGCCCTAGCCAGGATTGAAATGAATATGAGTGTGTTGAAAAGATGGGCATGGTATCATGCAGATCAGAAATGGACACGGATGAGAGACGTCTGATATTATTATCAAGTGTTAAAAGTTAGTTGTATTTTTATTTGGATGTCATTGCCATTTAAGTCTAGCTGTCCCCTGCATTCCTGTAACACATACCTACGGTTCATCTCTTTCTCCCCCCCCCCCCTCTTTTCTGTCTGTTTTTCTCTGTGTGTATGTTGTCCATCAAAGAAAGAGTGAATTTTCATCTGTCATCTTGCATAATGCCTAAATGTTTGTGGGTATGTGCATCCATGAAAAAAGCAAGCAACATTTGAGTGTACATTTGTTTGTGCATGTCATTATACACTAAGACACAGTCAGAGCAGAATATTAATCCTGGGGTGAGAGAGAGAAAGTGAAAGCAGAAAATGTTGCTGTGTGTATTATTAGTTTTGTGAGCATTTTTGTGTCTGACCTTCATTGAAAACTCTTTACTCATGAATAAATTTTGAAATGTGAAATAAATCTGTACATTTGAGTGTTACTCTTTAAGCACTAAATCAGTACATCTCTCTCATTACTATTCCTCTGTGACTTCTCTACCCTTTTATATTTTTATGCTCTTACACTCAACGTTTTTTTCATGGTTCTACAATTGAATTCTTTCTCTCTTTCTCTCTATCTTTTTTTCCCTCCGAGGGTAGTGTAGCTGCTTTCTAGCCCTGTTTATTTCTCCCTGTCACTGAACAGTAGCATTTCCTGCCTATGTGACTGTGAATTTCCTGTTTTTGCTACACACATTACCACACCCACCAAAAATAATGCCCTGACTGACAAAGCTATTCTCACAGGGGCTGAGACACTCAGATAGTCCATGTTCTCAATTATAGTGTGACGAATGAGAGTAGAAAAGATAAGCAAAATATATTCAGGTGTTATCTATGTATTATGTGTATACATATGGATAAATTCTTATATTTCATTCAGTGTGTTTGCTTTACAGTTTAATAGATGGAACACACTACTCTTTTTTTTTTACCAAACAAAGACTTATTTAGTCTTCCAAAGTGCGTTTTTGTGCACAAATCTAAATGTTTTTGGAGCTCATGATGTTAGATGTGTACAACTGTTATGACTAGAATTCCATTATTTACGAAATTCCTTTAAATTCACGGTCGTGTTTATAGGTTCATCAGCGTGCTGCTGCCCTCCATGTCTATTCCCATGGCGATTAACTTGATGAGTTCTGACTGCAGGCAGAGGGTAATGAGCTGTGCAGACAGGAAGTTGGGTTGTACACGCGAGGAGTTCCATCACGTCCCTCCTATCCCCAGAAGACCCCCAGAATCATGCCCATCAGGGCCGAGGGGCTTAATGTGGTCTTCTGGGGGTGGCCACCACACCCTGGCATGTTTATGCCAACCCCTCCCTGTATCTCTTTATCTGTCAGATTGCTGCACCACAACCTTCCCCTCGATGGCAGTGCCCAAGAGGCCAAAGTATTTCATGTGGGTTCGGCCCTGAGGTCATGGCTGTGTCGCACAGCAGCTTTGAACACTGAGAAGACATGCATACATGGGGCAGTCTGAATAGCAAAAAGCAGGATGGGAACTGACGCATGGTTATCATTGCATGACTGATGCATGGTTATTTAGCTAATGCTAACAGAACAAAAGGCATTGCAAATATGTACACAAGAGCCATTTGTGAATTTATCTGTTCAAGTGGTTGACCTCTGTGCCATCTCCCATCCCCCCATTAGACCCTCTCTCTCTCTCTCTCTCTCTCTCTCTCTGTCTCTGACTCACTCACTCACAAGCTCTCACACTCTGTTTTCTCTCGTTTCCTGTCACAGAGGAAGTGCCTCACCCTGCATATTTGCTCCCTATTGGCTCCCAGTCAGGGGAAGTGATTTTGGAGAGATAGGGCGACCGAGGGAGGCATAGATAGAGGGAGCGAGGGACACAGAGAGGGAGACCGAGTCGGGACAGGGCAGAGGGCACGCAGGATGCACCCAGTGCATGCCAACGGAGGGACAGAGAGAGCGAGAGAGAGAGAGAAACAGACAAGATGAAAAGGACTGAAGTGCACAAAAGAGGAAATGGCTCTTTTAGACTCTGAGGTAAGACTTGAGGCTGCGACCTGCACACAGCTGAAAGAAAACAGCAGACAGGCACTTTTACAAAATGATTACAGGGCTATAACAAAAAAAAAATTCAAAGCTGCATTGGAATAGTTAAATACTTGAGAGATTGATGAGATGAGACCTTCAATGGGATTGTACATGCAACCTATAACAGACTGAGAAAAGAGTAGCCTAATAAAAGATTTAATTTTTTTTTTCAGATTAGGCCTAACTAATAGGCTTTTTTGTTTTAATTAAATTATTTAGTCATGGTAGAGTGCTGTTGTTGAGATGTAGGATCTGCATTACAAACTGTTGTATGTTGTAGCCCACTGCGAACTCTCTTCCCCTAATTATTGTTACAAGTTATCTTTCTCTCTCCATCTCTCCCAATCCTTGTACCAGTGTGTGAGTCTGCTGTAACGCTGGACAGGGTTTGGGAGGGGTGGAGTGGGAGAGTTGCTGCTAAAGGGGAGTCCAGACATCTGGTTATGATCAGCTTCATTTCAGTTATCACTCATGTTCAAAAATCAGTGGTGGACAGTATTTCACTATTTTTACATAAAATCTCACTAATGATTTATGAGATTGCATGTATCATTTTGAGCATTTTGCTGCCTTTACTTTACTTACTTCAGGCTACAGTGAAATGTGGGCTAATAAACGGCACCTGTTCAAATTCATCAAAGTGTCATATTTTGTTCACGGGTTATGCAAATGCATTTCATGGGGGATGGGGCATTATTCTGATCAATATTGAAGCCTACATGTTGGTTTTTACGCTGACCTACCTTGAAAGAAATTTCAGGGATTTATTTGAAAATAAGGTCACTACTCCCTCCCCACCTTTAGCAAGGCACCCATAATTGGACATGCGCAGATCTGCCCATTCCAACAGGTCTGACTCCTCCGGGAGAGGCATGTCCACTCCAGTCAGTGTGGACACCGAAACTCAATGAGGCGTCGTCGGCTGTCAGATAGAAGAAGAGAACAAACAACTCGACACGAAAGTATGAATGTGAAACGCTGATAAAGGGCAACAAATAATGGAACTAGAACTAGCTATACATTTGGTCATGGTGGCTAAAAAAAGTTAGCCGACGTTTGTTTTTAGGCGGATGGGCTAAGTTTACAATTACGCTAACCAGATAGCTAACCAGTATCGTTAGCTTTTTATCTGGTTATTTTAAATTAACTTATTTAAACGTCTAACGCCGATAGTAGGCTATTTGTACAGCTTGTGTGAATACTTTGAGTCAGTCGCTCTGAACCTGTGGAATCCCATGATCAACCTTACAGTAGATCCAAAGGTAAGTAAGATGAGGTTCTTTCTCGCCTTTTTCTGTAATATTAAATTAATTTAATCTGACCCAAGAATTAGTCAATGAAGGTATACAGCGTACCTTTGTCGTTTTAAGTCATGAAAATCTATGGACAGGTCGAAAACCGTACCTGACTACGGTAGCCTATGCATGTTGCGAAGTGCATCGCTGGATCGCTGTGTTAATGTTAGAAAGTCAAGAGGCCGTTCAGCATGTTATTCGCTTTGATTGATTACAGTCTCGTAACTGGAAGCTGTGTAGCTATACCAGATAAAATCATATGCCACTTGACATGAAGTAACGCTAACTCAGCGTTAGACTTTTAAAATGTTAAATGTAGTCTCAAAAAATAATGTAGTAGGCCTAGTCTATTTTTTGTAACTCATAGACGATTTTTGTAGCCCATGTGTACCAAATTATGAACGAAGTAGGCTACATCTCTTTACCAGCACAGCCAAATGTTCTCCCAGTGACAAGATGAACATGCCCTTAAAAACTGGATTTAGGTTTATTAATTTTGGCATGGGCTTTGGAAGCCTTGTCTATCATTAAAGCTGACGGAAGGTACAATACAACAGATTGACATATATTTCATGAACCAGGTACATGTTTAAACTTTTGCACACTGTCGTCTTTAAAAAAAAAAAAAAAAAAAAAAAACAACTAGCAGTTGAAAGGGAACATTCATACTGAAACTGCGTGTGTGTGGTTCTACTTGTGACCCCTTACAATCACAGTGCAGCAGCTGAAGTCCATTCCTGTTAAGATACAACACTATCATTTCAAACTTTCATCGATTCCTGCAGCACACTGTTGGCACTGTTAGTTTTCAGTGAGAACATGGGGAAGTGGAGAAACTGGTATTTTTTTATTTTTTATTTTTTTAAGGAGAGGTTTGAAAGCCATTGATCGAAACAAAGTAATAACCGTTCTGCTCTGAGTGGTAGTGGGTAGCAGTTTTGCTAGTGCCTCTCTGTTGTGGTTTCACCAGGTATGATATCAGGGCAAATTTGAAGCTGAGAGTGAATCCAGTAATAAGCCAGTAAGGTGTGCATCTAGTGAGACACTCGTGCCACATGAATAGCTCTGAATTACTGTGAGGTCATTATCTCTCCTGAAACGGCGTCATATTTCAGATTCAGTCACCTCACGTGTGTCTGCTTCAAAACAAACTCTGTTTTTATTTGTGGTATGACATGAAAGCGAGATCTTGATGAATGATACAGCCTTAGTGGTGCACAGCATACAGAATGACAAAAATGCAGACAAACAGGATTGTGTGCTCTCTGTGAAATCCACCAGAAGTACAATGCATGAGTACTGCAGCCCCGTGATAAACTATGGCATTCTAAAAGTGTAAACATCTTAACCATTCTAACAGGAATCATTATTGCGGCAAAGAAAATATACTTTGAACACTAGTACTAAGCATGCCCATAGTTACAGTTGTTTACTTTGTGTGAAAGCAAAGGTGGCGTCTTCAACTCCCATATTCCTTTTGTGAAATTGCTCCGCACAGTCCTCAAGGCCTACCTGGCTGTTCAGCTTTGCACTAAAGAAATCTCGTGTGCATATGGCTTTGACTAGCCCGAAACTATCGCTATCCAAGCCCATCAACACGTTTCCTCAAGTCTATGGAAAGGAGGGATGTAATTTGATGGGCTGTAAGTGGGGGATTTTCCAGTTTGTGCAATCAACAATCAAGCTCATGAGCATTACACAACATAATGCAGGATACAGGAACAATCCACACTTGGCCAAATCAACACAAATGTGCCACATATCGTACCCGGGATCCATAAGGGCTCTCCTTCACGTCACAACATGTGCTACCGAAGCAACCAAGCTAAAGAACAAAAGCAGCAAAAACAAAACCACTAACAAAGCAAACATTGTGCACAGTGCAAGAGTGGAGCACCAACAGAGCAGTCTTCATGAGCATCTCACAGGGCTTATCAAACCGTTTCCTTTCCTTGTTGGCCTTTAGGCCCTACAACCCCCTCAGGAGGCATGGAACACTGCCCTTCATATATTAATGACAGGCTCTCTAACACCAAATACCAGCAGCTACCATTAATTCTTCAGTCACTACTATTTCTTGCTATGGCCATTTATGGTCCGTTCAGCAGCAGGGTGCTCCTCAGTCATAGCCATTAGCTAGACTTTTTAAGAGATTAGTACATGGCTTGATTGTCCCCGCTACAGTTATGAATGAGTTACAAATCTTCAGTTTCAGCTTCTCGATAGTTTAGTTTTTTTTTTTTGGGGGGGGGGGGGGTCTTTAGATTAGAGATAATAGTTTGTGTTTCTCTCCATCAATTTACATAAAACCAGTTTCACCAGTTTGCGCACAAAGAGAGTTTTGTAGCTGTGTGAAACTACTGTATATGTGTGAAACTTTGATTAGCATCTTTCACCTGTAACAATGCAGAGGTTACCAAAGGTTTGCCAAAAACACTGACTCAACTGAAATGATCTTAATTTTTCCGTTCTAAAACCACTAAGGGAGGCCTGCTCAAGACCATCATGTACAGGCTCAAATGTATGCTTTGCAGAACTTGTTTTCTGAGCAAATGGCATGCATTCAGGGAGCATTCAGAAAGTAGTTTGTGGTCGGTATATCCGTGTTGCAGCACATAGATACAGGAAGTAATACTGTCTTTTTGGGGGGAAGAATAACATGAGGTTCAAGTAAGCTTCCTGTGCCCCAACGGCTCCTCAACGGGCCCTACCTGTCTGTGGTTTCCCAGGGAAGTAGTCGTGGCTTTTGGAGACACGGGGCATGAAGGCACAGCGCACTTTGATGTCAGAGGAGATCAATCACATTCTATCAGAGTGCGTTCTGTCACATATTGCCCAGTAATCATCAAACATCAGTCTTAACACTTTTTTAAAAGACTGTTGTTCACACTAAGGTTGGAAGATTTTCTTTTGTCAAGCTTGACTTTAGCCACTGGCCATACCACATAAAGATAGCCTCTGCTCCTCGAGTGAAGATGGAGTATGACGTTAACATGCCACAACACTGATGTAAACACAGCCCTTGAGGGCAAAGATTAGCTTCAGTGGCAAGGCGTTTTCAGTTTTGACATGTGGCAGAACGCAGTCATCATTGTGAACGTCAAAGAAAGGCCCAGTAGTGTAAGCATTGACCACTTTAGTGAGGCTTTATTGCCCTAGTACATTAAGACCCTAGTTTGTCTCTCACAAATACACTCAGAGATTCGATTCCTCTTTGTTTGTTTGTTTGTTTATAAACCCCCATCCCCCTTTCCTGTATCTCAACAGTCATGTCCGAGGGGGCAGCCAGACCCTCATCACCATCCCCCTCAGTGTCGCTGGTGGAAGTGAAAGAAGAGACTCGACTGGTGCTCAAGTCCTTCCTGCGTAATGTGGTGTCTGTTCCACCGTCCGAGCGGCCAGGCAGGGTGGGGGGAGCCTACCATGACCCCAAGAAATACAGGTAAATCAGCCTTATGTGGAGATTTTGATGCCTTTTTATTGCATTAAATTAAATTGGAAAAGATGGAAGTGTGTCCTGTCCATCTACTGCACCTTTTTATTCTGCTTTCTGCTTAGGCCTCATTTAGACAGATCAATACCTGTGCAGTGCATTTGCCCTTTTGGCTTCGCATCAGAAACGCTCTCCGGTAATTACTAAAGGAGTTACAGCTAGGGTACAGTCTCACGGGTACAGTTAGTTACAGAACTGAATGAAAAACGAAAGCAGCTGGGGTTTGGGCTTCAATTAAATTTTTAATTTTCAAAGCTAAAAATATTTTTAGATCGTTCATAGCTATATATTAGTAGGCCATTGACATTGTTACTAGGCAACCTAGCTGAGTGCGGCTGTACGTGTATCTCCTTTAGTGCTAACCACGGTGTCCTGTGTGAGCCGGCGGCCATGAGCCCCCATTCAAAGTCTATAGATCGCTTATGAATGCTTGCAGCACGTGTAGCAAAATAGAACTCCCTTCTGTTTGCTAGCAGACCTTGCACCCGTGCTGTAAATCTGCACAGAACACACAGACAGTGTGTCAGGTCTAACCCATGAAGAGTGAGTGAAATGGATAACTGGTGTTGAATTATAGCAAGGAACATTAAGATCCCAAGCTATTAGTTTTGAGTGTGGATTCATATTGTATTTACTGTTGTTACTCTTGCACTAATTCCAAAGGCATCTTTGCTTCTCTATAGTCTTGGTCAAGTAATGCCAATTTAAGAATTTGTATTATGTTATGGGGTTTTTAGTTGGTTGTTATAAATGAAGGACCAAAACCAAAAATGCTCACATCCTTCTGACGGTGCCTTCGCAGTGCAGACGCCAAGCCAGAGAAGAAGGCGGATAATGGCTGGGACTCGTGGGATGAGGCCATCAGCACTGCCGAGGAGAAGAAGCACAGCATCAAAAACCTGATCAAGAAACGTCTACGCCCACGCTCAATCACACGGCCCTCCGCCCCGCCTAAAGGAGCATCCTTGGACAGACCCTCTCCGTCAGAGAATGGCCAGCCTTCCACTTTGCCAAAGATCCTGCAGAATAAGCTAGAGGTAGTCAGCATCCTTGCCCTCTTCCACCTTTGCATTTTGTCATCTCAACAGTAGTACGTGTTCAATGATTGATCTCACTTAGGTTTACAGTATGTCAGGAGTATTTTCTGATCACTGTTATTGATCAGTATACAGATATAGTAATGATTAGATAATTAAAGCCTTCATGCCATCATGATCTGAAATCCGTCCTTGAAATGAGTTTCAGCTGGAAGATTTGGGCTCCTCATCCTCCTTTTCTGAGGAGGAAGGGGAGAAGAAGCAGGGCGAGGACGGCAAGGAGAAGAAAAAGTCAAAGAGGAGGAGTAAAATCCACCTCCGTTCAATCTTCCGCAAGAGCAAGAAGGACGAGGCGCCACAGAGGCCCAGCTCTCTTCCGGTCCCACAAGGCCCACCGACCTCAGAGCAGCAGCTCTCACCTTGTGAGTCAACAGCAAACTCTCTGACTAATCTCACAGCGCTGGTGAAATGAGCTCCCTTATGAAATCTAGAAACTGAGAAAGTCAAATTTAAGCGCACTCCTCCTACTCCCCTTTTTTTTCCCAGGCTACTGATTTTTGGTTTGAACTTTTGTCCACATTCCCATAGAGTTGGTTAGATAATAAGTTTTAGGACTCTGGCAAGTCCTCTGAAGACAGTCCATCAGTGCGGGCATGAGCAAAAGCACTATTGTTTTCACTGTACTCCCTCGTTCATCTGTTTCCTCTTGCAGAGAGCTTGTCGGTATTCAAAGGCATTTTGGTGAACTGAGAACAACAATGTGCAATTGTCACTCTGTCTACTGTGCTGTACGTAAAACACTGTTTGTCTGATGATTTGACCCCGGCTGACCTTCTGTGCCCCAGCCCACCCCCCTGAGTTCTATGTGGGGGTGGCCGATACTCTGGAGCGGATTGCCAGGCAAAGCGTGAAGAAGCCCAAACCTGTGCCACCCCCCCTCAGTCCC
The DNA here is from genome assembly GCA_030264315.1 of Sardinella tawilis. Taxonomy (NCBI): domain Eukaryota; kingdom Metazoa; phylum Chordata; class Actinopteri; order Clupeiformes; family Clupeidae; genus Sardinella; species Sardinella tawilis. Next base: position 9,529,731 of record JASCQY010000001.1, read on the forward strand.
CCGCAGAGCCAGCCTGCAGGTACCTGTCTGTCCGGCATCACTTCACATCAGTTAACCAAGCATGAACACACACACACACACACACACACACACAACGAATGCCTTGAATCAAGTTTTCTCTTTCCCTTTCAAAGATTCAGCCAACGCCAAGAACGATGTGGTTCAGCAGCTGGTTCAGATCCTCTGTACCGAAGGTGACCTCATCAATGAGAAGGTAATCCCACATAGTTATTCTCCCCCACTCCACCCCAGCAAGGGACCAGTGGTTGATTGACCTTGTTGATTGGTCAGCCCTTGTGGACGTTCTGACCTGGTCCAGTGCAACAACAGACCTGCCTACCTGTGTGCATTTTGTGTAGTAACCATGAGGCATGAGGCAAAAACTTTGCAAAACATTGCTTTTCATAACACGCCTAGCATAATAAATGTAAGAAGAGCACATACAAAGAATGCGATTTATAGTGTCCACAAGTTACACACATCACAAAAATGGTCCAAAACGATGCCTATGACATTTCATGACTTCCCGTGTACTTTGTTGCCTGCGGAGATAATATTGACTGACCATAAAACACTAACATGTGCATGCATGTAGTGTCCTATTTGTGCATTTGGAACTAAGGATACTTGTTATAGGCCCATAGAGGCACATGGCTCTCTGCTTTCCTGTGAACCCATATGTCATCAGTTTATATGAGGCATGTCACCACTTTACGAGATACAC
>JASCQY010000001.1:9579919-9594041 GCA_030264315.1 Sardinella tawilis
CCCAAAAGCGGACACTGTTTTTGATCAGACTCCCCCCCCCCCCCCCACACACACACAACCAAGTGTGCTGATTCTAAGTCATATGTTTCATAGAAGTTTTTTCAAATGATTGATTTTTCTCTGTTTGTGGTTATGGTGATAAAGTGTTTTAAGATTGACTCTGATTCCCCCACTTACACTTCTTTTCAGGAACTCTGTCCCAGAGACATGGAGGACGGGCGACCACTGAGGTCATGTGAAGAAGCCATCGGATCACTAGTGAGGCAAGATTATGAGGAGGCGGTGACCCAGAGCACAGAGGCGCTCCTGGCTCTCGGGCCAGGGCCCCTGGGCCCCCACGGGGCCGCCCTGCGCTCACGGGCTCTGCTGTACAGAATCGCCGCTCTCCTACAGCTGGTAAGAGGACCCCCCCCCATGACTCTTCCCATTTAATGCCTCCAGCAGTGTGTTGTCCACGCTAGGGCCCTTGTCTGGCCATGTTTGTTTAAGATAATCTGACTGTGTGGAAAGCGTCTGTTATGTGTCCATCTCATGATCACTGCTGAGAGATAATGTTGACTCCTTGGACAGAATGTGTCCTCCAGTGTGGCCTATACTTTTTTTTCTGTTGTCCCCGTCTTCTTGGACACCGAGTTTGCTTTGTTCAGTGGGTGATCGCCTTCATGTCTGCTATTGTTCAGTTCCTCATTTTGAACGCTGTCATGAACGTTTGTGGTTTGTCCCGAAGCTTCAGAATATGAGAGAGTTTTTGCCAAAATGGAGGTGTTGCCTCAGACAGCTGGGTAACTTGAGAGCTGGAGTGTTAGAGTTTGTTTTGAAGTCCACTGATGTGGTCAGTGTTATTGGACTGGCCCCACGTCCCAAGGTCCTATTTCTTGGCTGGGTAACTGCTGGATTGCATGCGTATTTCTCAGCGCTGACTGATGTTGAAATGGCCAGAGAATATGCATGGAGAGGTTTCATCTAGTTGTTTCCTGCACAGAATTTTAGAGAATCTAATCTGATGTGAGCATGTGCCTTCTTTTGACATATGTATTTAACCTCATTTGTTGAACACCCTCCCTCCCTCTCTCTCTGTCTCTCTCTCACAGACACAGACACACACACACCACACACACACACCACACACACACACTTCCAGAATGATTAATCAAAATCAGTATCATATTTAACTGACAAGCTGAATGTCCACTCATGTAATTGCTTATAATATTTATCAACTGAACTAAGTCAGTAAGCCTAACACAAAAACATGCCTTTAGTCAGGCTTCCTGTTGATTGTAATGGCTACAGACAGAAGCATGTCTGGTGTGGGAGGTGTGTAGTGTTGCCATTCCAAGTTCAGACACGCTTAATGTGTGATTATCTGTCTGTCCTGTCCAGTAGCACCGAATTAGCTGTTGGCCAAAGCTGTAATGGCACTTATTTGGCATGGCCAACCGTTGAGCTGTGAACAGCTTAGAAATTTTAATCAAATATGTAGGCTAGGTGTGTTGCTAGCATCTCTTACAGTAGTCAATCTTGCGAGAGCCATTTTCATAGGAAAACCACTCTTATGCATAAACTTCTCTGCTAGTAAGTTTCCACCAACCAGTGTTGCCAGAGTAGCCTACTTGAAAGACTCTTGCAAACTAAGGGGTTTGAGCAGAGGTATACTTAAGTTTTAATCAAAAGATGTAAGAGTTACGTTAAGATAGTCAGCAGTAATCTGACTGCATAGGTGGTTTTTCCTCCCTTCACAATATGGCAAGTCCCGTTTTGTGAAGAACCAGTTTGTCAGAAGAGAAGAGGGCCACTCCTAATTAGCCTACACGTTCTAGCATCACTTTGTCTTGTTCATGCCTCTTCTTGTGTAGACAGCCACCTGAAAGTGTAAAAAATGTTATTAATTGGCTCTCCAGATGAGTGGCATCAATACATTTTAGATCAGTTTGTTTGTGTTTGTGTAAGCGTGTGTCTGTGTTATTCCCCAGGAGAACACCACATAAGAACATGGGTTTGTTAAGCTTTTGGAATAACGTTGTTCTCGTCATGATTTTTTTAGAAATTCATCAAGCCTTTTTCAGAATTGGCTGTAAATAAATAAAAATAATAGCGTGGATGAGAAAAGATTAGAATTGGGTCAGTTTGCGCTGCATAGTGGATGTAGCCTCAGGGTGTGTCGTATAAATTAGGAGGGCCTCCAGAATACGGCACAGTGTGGAGAGCCTCTCCCTTTAAAACATTTCTCACAGTTTTAAATGCTGTGTGGTTTGGGAAAACCAAAACTGCCGCTCAACCAGCTGTAACAATGTCCTTCTTAAGAGGCAGGGAAAAGACTAATGTTGCCCCATAGTCCAGAGCCATTTTGTTTTGTTTTTCAGGTGCCTTTAAAAAAAAAAAAAAAAAAAAATGTTTGTTCGATGCCACACTTACACAACTGCAACCAAATGTCCCAAGATGTGAGTTGTCCAAAATGTGAGCTTGTGAGTTGTGGCTGGTGTAAGTGCAACATGTTATCAAGCTCTTCAGCTCAACAGTTGGCAGTAAAGTTCATGATGTGCTGAAACTTTTAGCTGGCTGTCCTGACACAGGGTTGACTATTGTAAGCATAGCTAAACACAGTACAGAAGACATGCAGGAAGCGCTATTGTTAGCATTAATCCTATAGGGTTCATACAGGTGAAGATTTAAAAAAAAAAAAAAAAAGTGTGCAATGTATACAGTATTTGGCATATGAAACAGAAGTGAGAGTTTGACATACTGTAGCTTATATAAGAAGCTGTTAACAACTCTGTTGGCAGTCTTCCTGTCAGTACAGCACATTTGGAATCATTCTCTCTCTCTCTCTCTCCAACAACAGCCTTGCTCATAGACATAACATCACTGTTTTTTTTTTTCCATGGATTGCACTGAAGATTGCCGTAGTATCAGTTTCTTGTCTAGTCAGAGCTGACGGGTTGAAATGGTGGTCTCAAATGGTCTGTCTCTCTGTGTTCTGTGCCTACAGTATGTAGCCAGAGACTGTGTTTTGTCTGTCATTCATGACCTTGTTGCATAGTACTGGCAAGCCGGTAGAGAGACCTAAAGCAACATTCAAATGAATTGCCAACACCATATTGGTACACATATACCTCTAATGCTCATATTCATTGCATTCTGTGTTTTGCTCCCAACAGAAGAACTACGATCAGGCAGATGAGGATTGCAAGCATGGTGAGTCTAGAGCAATCTACACGGGACATTTACATGACTTGCTTTTTATTTGGGGGAGTGCCTGAAAGCCTCCATTTGATGGGCCAACTTCAAGTTGAAAAAACTGCTTTCAAAACAACAGCTCAGCCTTGTTTTATGCACCGTATGTATGTAAGATGATGACACGTCTAACTGTTGGGGTCAATAAGTTCATAAAGGCCATTAACTCCCATCCGCTGATCCAGAGCCGCTCCCTGAGTGCTTGTTCCCTTGCGGCTGGAATTGTGTAAAGTGGTTGTGGGCTGCACACTGGTGCCTGTAGGCATGGCTGTCCAGTTGACAGCGCAGTGGGCCGACGGACCAATTGTGGGCTGGTGTAAAAATAATGGGAGGGAGAGCAGGGTAAGATTGTCCCGTTCGGAGAGGGAATGACACATGCGGAAAGGACGCTGCTGCTCTGCTCAATCTTGATCGAGGAAGGTGTTTAAAAAAACAAAACAAAAAAAAGCGATAATGCACACGCTGTTCGATTCAGCTGTATTTACAGCTTATCACAAACGTTGAGCCAGGAGATAAGACATACGGTAGACTGCTCTAGTGATGAGCGAGCATACTAGCATAGTTGGTGCATTCAACTGCACAGACTAGCTGGTCCTAGACTTTAGTTCTTGAGGTCAACAGACAATAAATTTGTAGATCCATGTGTATATTGATCCGTGTATATGTGTGTGTGTGTGTGTGTGTGTGTCAGTGATATTCTCCGTGGTCTAATGCCTTGTCCAATGCCCCCTCTCAGTCATTGCACAGGAGATGGCCAAGGGGGACGGCTCTTTCCGGGTGGGACTCCAGGGCATGGTGCTGGACGGGAGTCTGCAGGAGGTGTCCCGCATCCTCTCCAAGGCCCTGTTTGGGGAGCCCCTGGTAAGGCCTCAGGGCTTGTGGACTGCCTACCCGCAGGTGGGAATATCGTAGCAGTTCACGTTGGGCCATTCTTTAAAAAAAAAAAAAAAAAACCATTTAATCCACACAAAAGGGAATAGCCAAGTATATGACCAGTATGGACAGTAAACATTGACAGCGTGAAGACTTTGTTTGAACATCCGTATTTGTCTTCATGTTTTCCAGCAGTCCTTTTTTTTGTTACATTTGTTGAAACTCAGAAGGAATTATTAATATGTTTGCAGAAGACGGTAGCGGAGGTATTAGGTTTGTATGTGCGAGTTTTGCTATGTTGCCGATTATGGGTGAATAAAAGTCTCCGACACTCTACTTTGTTTACTCATTGCTTACTCGATAATGTTTTTCCTTTTTTTCCCCCCAGAATGGAATAATGACAAAAGACATGACTAGATTGAAAATGCTGCTTTCTGAAATCGAGGTGAGTGCCCTTAGTAACCTCCCAAAATTGATCATGACATTTTCAATTATTTAGCATACAGCCATTGCCCTGTCCCTCTGCTGAAGACAGCTGAGGCAGTTGGGACGGAGGAAATTCTTGGTTAATGTATTCTATATGTTTGCTGCTACATTTTTAATCTTAAACTTTCTTGGAGGGTGAGGGAAAAAAAAAAACAAAGTTAAACTTAAGTCTTAATCCTACTGTCTACCACAGGCAGTGAACAGTAAAATGGCACCCGAATATACAGAAGACAACGAGGAAGGTCAGTAACTCCTTGACCCAGACTGTTTTTCCACCTAGGTTGTTATTCTCTCCTTAAATAATTGAATAATAGCTCTATTGATCTCTCCTCTCTGCCCTTCCCTCTCCGTCTCAGATGGGAAGGAGGGTTGGCAGTTTCGCCCTCCACCGAGGGGGGTCACCAGCAGTGAGGAATACACACTTTGTAAAAGGTACGACTACGAGTGCATGCTGGAGATGCATTTTTGTAAGAAGAGACTCTTTCACACTTTCAGAAAGGGTACACACACACACACACACACTCCTGCAGTGGGCATGCTTTGTGAATGGCACACACAACTCTATATATCTAATCTTAAAAAATAACTTGGTGTGTCAGTTGTGTATGACAGTTTTATTGTTTTCGTTTAAGCATATATTTCACCTTGCAGAGTTATAACTATGAGTTATGATAAGGACCAACAAAGAGTTGTAGTTAATGTAAGTCCTCTGTCTTGACTTTGTTTTCAAAAGCAACCTTCCTGTTCTTTCTGACTTACTCAACCATAAATTTGTCTGTGTTATGTAGACTTTTTGGAGAAGTTGTCTGACAGCTTGCGCAATAGGGGCATACTTTAATTTCTTAAGTGTCTCAAGCCACTCAAGTTCTTGCTTTCCCCTCCTGGTCGGTACCAATCCAGTACCAACTCTGGCTTTGCAGGACTGCAGGTCCTTTTGCAGATGTTCATGTTTCTTCTTGTGTGCTTCTGCCAGGGGCGAGACTAACATTAATGGTTGTGTATTTGTGTTGGGTTTGGACCATGGAGGTCAAAGTCACATGTGTCGGCACTTAGCTACTGCCGAGCAGCCAGATCACCACGCACCAAGTCTATGGGATCAAGAATTTGATGCAACCTAGACCAAGTAACAAACTAATACTTAATGTCAACTGAATGAGGCATAGCAAAATGAAACGCAAAGTGAGTCACTATGCCGCATTTACTTACTGTTAGGCCGAATAATGAAGCAGCAACTATGTTGCATCAAATGTTTTCGTTCTTTTCCCCATAGACAGCATTCAGGGCTTTGGACTGATCCGCACCAAACTTCTCCTTTCATGTTCTGGGACATACAGTACAGTGCCTTAACAGCCAGCATAGTCGGATACCCTTCGTTAGGAACGGGCCTAGAACTAGAACTAGAACCGAGGTCACTCATCTAGCCTCCGCCTCCACCCCAGGTTCCTGGAGCAGGGTCTGTGTCGCTACGGCGCCCAGTGCACATCGGCCCACTCGCAGGAGGAGCTGACGGAGTGGCAGCGGCGCTACGCCTCGCGCCTCATCCGCCTCAAGCAGCAGCAGGAGAGCAAGAGCTTCACCGAGAACTACATGGAGGCGCTCATCGAGAAGTGGATCAACTCCCTCACCCCGGAGAAAGTGGTGAGGAAAGGCCCTTGGAGGCTGTTTCTGGTTTTACGTTTTTTACTTTAGGAGTTTCCCAACTTTTGTTTTTTTTTTGTTTTGGTTGCATTCTTAGCGACAGGAGCAGTTTTTACCCTTTTACTCTACCCTTGCTTTGTTCCCTAGATTTATCAGCCATTTTCAGCCCCCTCCCTTTACACTACTCCATTGCTGTGTAAATGAGTGTAAATGGGACTGTTGAATGGGGTGCATTACCATCACTTGTGCAGATGTGTTTTTTTGTGCGCTCTGGCTTTGATGCGGCGTAATGGCTGTTTTTCCTCCCTTGCCTCCTGTAGTTGAGTGACAGTTTAGAGGGTGTCAGCGTGGAGCACAGCTCTGACCTGTCAGTCACCGTCACCTCCAAAAAATCATCTCATTCATGGACCTTCTCTCTTCTCTGTAAGGTAAGCCCCCCCCCACACACACACACACAAACATGTGCGTACACACACAAACACACACAGAGTCACAATTTCAGTAGGTCTGAATACATCTGAAATGTTTTTCAATGTCAGAGAGTGTTATGGAAAGGGATCATAATTTGTTTCCCAACTTGTCTCAACAAGATAGTTTGGTGAGCAAAAATCAGTGAATGCTTAGGTAGAAGTCACTTGCAGTATCATTTTGATTAAACCATTGGTGCGTTAAAATCCGCTCATGCAGGCAAACGTTCACAAACACTGGCAAACAAAGGTGAACAGTCCGAGGTTGTAGTGCCTCGCTAACAGTAATAATATGACAGACGTCGGACTGCGAGAGATGTGCACCCAAATGTGCCTTGAAGCTGTAATCCCAGTGGGGGAGCACAACTTCAGTCACGGAGCCTTCAGTAAAGCAGTCCTTGGCTGCAGCAAGAGTGAACTTCATTTCTTTTTACAGTTTAAAAACCTACTTTTTAGAATGTTACACAAAATCATTCAAATTCTATTGATTAATGCGAACATGTTCGCAGCAAGCTTGTATTGGGTGAAACTGAACACACCTCTGGTCTTCCACCTAGTGTGGTTATGGCTCTTGGCAGAAGCTTTTGGCCAAAGTGAAGTGCAACAATAACAATAAACACTGTCTCCATTATCATAAACAGTTATGAACTGTTCGAGGGGTCATACAGTATTTTACAACAGTGAGTGTGTGTGTGTGTGTGTGTGTGTGTCCACTTCAGCTCTTGTAGGCTTGTTCGACCATCTGACACTTGGTTGTAAACATAAATGTCAAGATGCCCACATCAGTATCATGCTGTGAATATACTTCCATGTTTTTTTTTTTTTTTAATTCCCAATCTGTTTTCTATATCTGTGTTCCGTGCAAATCTTTCTCCAGCCTGCCCGCACTTTGCACCGCGTGGCGCTGCTGTATGACGCCAACCGCCCACACTTCTCCATCACAGCCGTGGCGGCGGGCGACACCTCCTCGCTGGTGCCCCAGGACGTGTGCCCGGGCGGATGCCAGGAGTGGAGCGGGGGCGCTGGCCTGGTGCCGCCCAACGGCCTGGACCACTGCCTGTACACGGTGACCGTGGTCTTCAGCACCGAGATCTTCGGAACCTTCCGGCAAACGGTGGTGTTCGATTTCGGCTCCGAGCCTGTGCTCACGCAGAGGGTTTTGGTGGACGCAGCCTCTATAGAAGGTAAACAAATGTGTTGGTGGTCAAGCACCCCTGTCAAGTCCAATACTGTGTGAAAACACTGGGTGGGTGAACCAGGAATAAAGATGTGTGAACGTAAAATGTTATGCTCATTTAATTTTTTAATTATACCGCAGTTACACCTTTCTGGCATTTAGGAGACAGAAGACCTCCTTGTCATTTTCTTTCTCAGATTCTGTAGATTAAATGCACAGACATCTGTCTTATATTCAATCTGAAATTAAAGGTAGGGTATGGAATTCTCAAAATACTGGCAGATTTTGAAAAAATACAACTGAGATGGTCCCGCCCCTTTCCTTTAACATCTCCCATGTAAGATGTAATGAGTTTTACATAACATAATGTACCTCTCAAATAGCAGCTTAAAGCTCTAAACAAAAAATGAACAGCAACAAGGAAATCGCTTCCAAAAAAAGTTAGCGTCAGTTTGTGGAATTTCAACATACCTCTAGTATGTCTCCACATGCCACTTAGCCTTTAGCTTTTTTTAGCGCACCCTTCACATCTACCATACCTCTAGCACATCCTTCTGTTTGTCATTATTTCCCTCTCCAGACCTGGAGCATCTAATGCAGGCGCGGCAACAGCTGCTGATGACCGCCAAGCGCTGGGACTCGTCCTGCAAGACCATCGTGGAGTTCGGGCCGAGCGAGACGGGCGAGCTGGAGCGAAGCCTGCTGGCCCGCTACCAGATCCCGCTCTCCGCCGACCAGCTCTTCACGCAGTCTGTGCTGGACAAGAGCCTGACCAAGGAGAACTATCAGGCCCGCCTGCACGACCTGCTCTACATCGAGGAGATCGCGCAGTACAAGGAAGTCAGCAAGTGGGTGTCCCACCTCCCCAGGGCAGCCCCAGGCTAACCCAAAGGGACTTTGTTTACTTTAGATGTAGTTCTAGTGTAGTTAGCATATTTGTTTATGTGTGTGCACACTGCTGCCACTCAAAAGTTTGTTTGGAAGCATCCTTGTTTTTCATGAAAAATACTCATGAAACCAGGATGAATATGAAACATTTCAAATGAACAAGACATACAGTCCTTTCTAGAGATAGAATTAATGATTTTATTTGAAATCATGAATGTGTTTTTTTTTCTTTTGTTTTGTTTTTGTTTTTTTTTTTCGCATTTTGCTTTCATTTTAAAAAAGCCACCTTTTGCATCAGACATTTCCCAGATAATCTGATTAGATTTTACCTGATTTCACCTTTCAGGAGCATGTCTGACAACATACAGTACATTGGCTTGATGAACTCTTCCTCCATAGAATACAGTCAGGCTGCTCCCACAGAAGTTCCAGAAACAGAATGTTCAGAAACCGTACTGGCCATGCAATTTAGTATTCTGCAGCCTGTCAGAATGAACATTTACTAATGGTTCCGTAGAGTAATGTATGTCAGCCAAATTTTTGATAAAATAATTGTTTTCTTTGAAATTTGGTGCTGGCATACAGTAGATGTAGATTGTAGGTGTGTATTGAGTTATTGTCTTGTTGTGGACATTGGACCAATCAAGTTGTGTTCACAGGCTGTCTCAAATCTGTATAAATCTCCCATTTTACCACCTCCAAAACACCCCCACACCACCAGACTGTCTTATACTTTGCTGAAGACGTTAAGTACTGTTGTTGCATCTTTTTGTTATTCTGCTTCTCACAAATGTTCCTGTTTGTAGCTAATTGCTGCAAAGGGTGTTTTTTTTTTAATTAAAACAAAGTTTGAAAAACATAAAATTTTAAATAAATTCTATGGGAACACTTCACTTGAGTGTCTCAACATAAGACATTACACAACATGGATCATGAACGTTAATGACACTTTTGTAAGTTCAAAGTGTCATTTGATAAATTTGACACTATTTGGTATTCAGACATTACAAAAAGTGAATGACACTTAAACAATAATGATGTGCCATTAATATTCCGTCATATTTGTCATTTCACTCTTAATGTCAACACTCTCAAGTAGATCAAGTTACCAAATCTACAAATTTTATCTCTACCAAGGACTGCATTTGCTTTTTGAGTTAGTTTCTTACCACTAGAGGTCTCTGATGTACAAGTCCTTTCTGAGGGATGTGTGTGTGTGTGTGTAAAAGAAGAAAAAAACTTTAAAACTGTTCAGGTACTGGTGTGTGTAGAGTGTGACTGAAAAGAAAAATTGAGGTATTTGCCTTATTTGTTTTGAGCTTTTGGGGTATGCCTGCAGTGTATCAGTTGTTTAGACAGATTGGAGAATGGTGCTCCATCGTTTACTGGAACATCATTGTGTCCATATATGTGTAGCTGCTCTTATCTTAACCCCTTTTGCCTGCCCTCTTCCTCTCTCTCCCCTTCTCTCTATCCCTCTCTCTTTCCCTCCCTCAGGTTCAACATTAAGGTGAACCTGCAGCTGGTCAACAGCTTCATGCTAACGGGCATCGCCGGAGGGGCCAAGTATGCCCAGGGGGGGCAGCTATTTGGCCGCTTCAAGCTGACCGAGACTCTGTCCGAGGACACGCTGGCCGGCCGGCTGGTCATGACCAAGGTGAACTCGGTGCTGCTGCAGCCCCTGGACCGCGAGCGCGGCGGCCAGCCAGCAGGTGGCACCAAAGAGCGCGTGTACGAGGCGCTGATCGAGGAGAAGACCAAGGACTACATCTTCCTGCGCGTCTGCAAGGACTGCTGTGTGGAGCTGAACCTGCTGCCTGACAGAGAGCTACAGGTACACACTCACACACACACACACACACACACACACACACACACACACAGGCAGTCTATACAAGGTGTTCTATCTGCATAGATAGAGAACATGTCCAGCACACTGAAATGTTCACAAATAGAAGAAACACAAATGTTCTATGTTCCTTGCTCATTATTTCACTATTGAATTAGAAGCTTGTGGCAATACTTCATCAACACCTTAGAACCCTCTCGCAGATCCCCTCTATTCTGTTTTATATGTTCTACCTCATTTCCATGCCTGGTGCAGTCTCTTCTCCATCCTCCAGGAGGGATGGTGTCCATCAGCTACTGATAATTAGGCCTGCTACTGGGACAGTCTGCTTAAAGATGAGACACACAGGCAGTGGACAGAGACATGTGGAGAGGACAGACAGAGAGACAGGGAGACAAGAGGGATAAGTTGACGAGAGAGAGAGAGAGAGAGAGACGGGGAGAAAGGGAGATGTGCAGAGAAAGACATGCAGAGAGCCTTTTGGGAGAGCAAGAGAAACCGTCAGAAAAAAGGAGTGCGAGAGAAAGGGATAGAAATGGAGAGATGGCGCGTTAGTCATGCAGAGAATGGGGGAGGCCGCTGCAAATTCATTAGGTGTGTCACCGTGGCTCATCTCCTGGCAACCTCACGCAGGAGCTACCCACACAGAATGAATTAGGCACCGGCTAGGCTACTGCGGAGCCAGAACCCGCGGCCGGGGAAGCCAGCTGGTGATTCTGTGATTTACATGGTACACTGGTTTGCATAAAAGCATTCGTGCTCCATAAGCGTAGGTGTGCGTGTGCGTGTGCGCGTGTGTGTGTGTGTGTGTGTGTGCGCATGTACTCTTCTTCAAAAGTCAGCCAGAATTTCGCCTTTTTTTGGGCAGCGTCCTAGAGCTCTTTTCTTAGCTAGCTGAAGGAGCTGCTGACACACAAGGAGCTGCCCCCCAACAGAGACACTGAGAGACACACACACACACACACACACATACACTTGCGCGCGCGCACACACACACACACACACACACACACACACACACACACACACACAGACACAGACACACATGGACCCAAGGAGGCCTGTCCTAAATTCTCATAGACGGCAGCCAGCTCTGACAGGACACACCTAGAAGCGAGAGATCCGTGGCCAATGCCACCGAGAGCATCTCCCAGAATTCCTGCTCTGCATACTGTATGTCTGCTGTGGCGGTCAAGGGCGGCAAACAAAGCGCTCTCTTTTTCTCTTTCTCTGTCTCTCTTTCTCTCTCTCTCTCACTTCTGTCAGGCCCCCCATCTGAATGTCAGTGTGATAAAGGCATCCTGTCCTCCTCCGTGCGCTGCCTGGCTGCAATGCAATCATATGGAGCTCAAAAACGTTCTCAGACTGACCTGTGTGTTCTCTAAACAGACAGGCAGGAGGAGGATTGTCCTCTCACCACCTACCCCAAACCTCCACACACTTGGCCACAAACCCTTTTAGCTGCATCACTCATTGTGGGCTCCTGTAGTAGCAGTGTAGACTCCTGTCCTGTTGTAGGACTTCGTCACATTCCAGGCCCGGAATGTTTCTCTTGCCGACATCCAGGGCTTGGGCCGCACCGGGACAGAGCCGCTAGCTGCCTTTGTGATGTGTCATCATCCCGCCTCACCTCCTTCCTTCCATGTCCGCCCCCCCCTAACAGGTGGAGCTGCAGTTTCAGCTGAACCGGCTGCCCCTTTGTGAGATGCACTACGCCCTGGACCGCATCAAGGACACCAGCCTGCTCTTCCCCGACGTCAGTCTCACCCCCACCATCCCCTGGAGCCCCAACAGGTGAGTTACCCCACCCACCCCACCCAAGCAGACACACACATACATATACACACACAAACACACACACACACACACACACACACTTTATGTCCCATCAGGTGGGCAGGAAGACAGGTGTGCTGAGGTGGGTGGAACACCTCTAGACTATTCTCTGAAGACACAGCTGGCAGTGAGACTGTCAGTCAGACTCGGCTTAAAATTGTCCTTGTAACAATAGATGCATTCAGCTTCACAGAGGCAGTTGTTAGTTGATGTACTCAACTGTGCAGCAGTGTCTAATAGATGCTCATGCTCATTGTTGCGTGTGTGTGTGTGTGTGTGTGTGTGTGTGTGTGTGTGTGCATGAGTCTGTGTTTTTCTGGCTGTTGTGTCTCCATGAGTCATGTAAAAAGGGGAGATGAGTGCCGTTAAGCACCACTTGACGTGCGCACATAACACGTCTCAGAACAATAGTCCTTTTCCTGTCAGAGCACTGGGATGTGGTGCATTTCCGGGCATCTGTAGGAGATGCCTTTCTCGCCATAGGTGACGTTGGCATCAATTCCTAACTTTCGGAACGACAAAGCCGGTCACGGGCAGAAAAGTCAACAGGGGCAGCCACAGGGCTGGGTTAGGCGTGATGACGCAGAACTGCAGGAAAAAATCAGCCCAGAGTCTCTGTGAACAAATTGGAACCAAGGAAACACCTCTGTGACTGGCTGGCACACACACACACACACACAGAGAGCCTTAAAATTATTGTTATTGTTTAATATGTGTGAGAAAAATCGATCACCACAAGCGTTCTATAATGTTTGGTCCTCCCCCGGTGTTTGTACATAGAAGCCTACATAGAGGCTATTGTGGTACGAGAATTAAAGTATTGTAATGTTTAAACTACATACAGTCTTTTTGTTTGTTTTTAGTTGGAATGTAAAGCAAATCAAACAGAAAGCTGGAATATATCAAAAGACCTGAACTTGTTTTAAACTATCCTTACTTTGACAACACACACACACACTCACTTTAGTGAGCAAGGTAAACATGAATCGAGTCAGGAATGCAATCGCTGTGAAATTATTTTGATAAGTTCCATCACATAGTGGAGATATACAGCATTAGCACGCGGCAACATGTGGCACAATTAGCGACGGCCTATTGCATGCGTCTCTCTGATTGGTCACAGGCAATGGGACGAGCAGCTGGACCCGCGTCTGAACGCCAAGCAGAAGGAGGCCATCCTGGCCATCACTACACCCCTGTCCATCTGCCTGCCCCCGGTGCTCATCATCGGGCCCTACGGCACGGGCAAGACCTTCACCCTGGCCCAGGCCGTCAAGCACATCCTCAAGCAGCCCAACACCAGGCAAGTCTGTCTCCTACAGTACCGTCACTCAGCCCTCTCAGACCCAGGCCTTTCCCAGGCCTTCAGCCACATGAAGCGCCGTTACCTTGATGCCCGTCGCTTGTTGTTGTAAAAGTTGAAACTTTTCAATTAGGGGTGTGCGATATAAAAGGTATAAGCAATATGCAATATAAATTTGGCCAACGATAGAGATTTTGCTTATACCGTCCTACCGTGATAACTCAGATTTGGTTTTGATTGTAAGCCTACACTTTTGAATGGCAACTAACAAGTACAGAAGATGTAATGTTACACTGTTGATTTCATGCAGACACTTTAAGTGTTACGTAGCGGTAGCACAGATGATCCACCTATCTTTTATCTAACGTTTC
>JASCQY010000001.1:9623423-9640181 GCA_030264315.1 Sardinella tawilis
TATTGGAGAAGACCTGATGGCTTTTGGATGCTTTGAGTGCATCTGTTAGCAGCTGCTCACAGAGGCACAAGTACTGTGGTTGGAGAAGGGGTGTGTGTGTGTGTGTGTGTGTGTGTGTGTGTGTGTGTGTGTGTGTGTATAGAGGGGGGGGTGGGTTCAGTTCATATTAAAGCCATAAAGCAGACCCCCTGTCCCCAACCGTCTTTGGGTTAGGTGGGGGGTTGGGGGAGGCTTAAGGCAGGTGGGCTGGGTTGACCGGGCAACAGAGAAACTGTTTGTTAGTCTGGACGATGAATCTCCATCAGGATGACAGAGAAAAAAACAGTCCACGGGTTACCTAGCAACCATCTTGTCTTAGCAGCTGTATTACTTAAGCTAGGGGAAAGAGACGGGAGATAGAGACAGCGAAGGGAATGGAGAAACGGCAGAAAAATGAAGGAAGGAGAGAAGAGAAAGAGAAAGAGATGAGCAGAACGGAAAGAACAATGGAGGGAGGAGAGGAGTGGAGAAAAAGAGGAAACCATAACAATGGAGTGGAGTGCAGTGGAGAGAAGAGGAGCGGGTTTGGAGAATGCAGAAGAGTGACTGTATTGTCCACAGTTCCATGTCATTAACGCCTTTTGTCAGCCCAAGAAAGTAGAAGTCAGAAAAAAAGACCTCATGTAGCTCTCAAAACAAGATTTCAGGCAGATGGAGGAAGGCTTCCACGTGGAGTTGGCACCATTGTCTGCTTCTTTCATGTGCTCTAGTCATCATAGACATAATTTCCTGTGCATGGGAAACACGTCACAGAATTCTGATGAAGACTGCTGTAAGGGAGTAGGGGAAGTTAACAGTCTTCAAGGGTGTTCAAAAGTGACTGTTCTCATGCTAGGCTAGCATTAGCGATTGGTGTCTAAAATTTGACCATCCCACTGTACTGGAGAAAAAAAAAATAGAAAATAATTATTTTCTCATGTAACATATTGCCTGCACCAGTTCCCTGGGTACCATTGTCACGTTGCGTGGGACTGCGAGGGTCTTAACATTTTAGTATTGCACATAACAGCTCGTGCCTCTTGAAATGTTAAAATGAAGGATTGGAGTGATATTTTTGGCCAGAACCCTGGCCTCGCAGGCTTGTTAATGGCAGCATTTATTGTTAATGACAGCAGTTATTCCTACGAGAAGGTCAATTAGGAAGTCACGCAGCGCGTCACGTTGAGTTTTTTATTTCTTGCGTCCTCTATGCCTGTCACCCACCACCCTTGCCACGCCAGACTACTTAAAGCAGGCCATGCCGACCTGTGCACTCTGGTCTAAATCTGTCACCACAAGTGGTTTGCATTTTTCTTTTTTATCTTTTTTTTTGTCCATGTCTTATTATGGCTACTTTTGACATTCAGTGCATTTAGCTTGGACTAATGTGGATGAGGAAGAGGAGTTTCTTTTGTGCACTGAGACACACACACATATAATTCTAATTCTGACACTCTCCTTCTCTCTCTTTCTCTCTCTCTCTCTCTCTATCTATATATCTCTCATAAACACATCCCCACATACCCCAATGTCTCTTTCTCATATACACACACACAGACACACACACATAAACATACAATGTCTCTCTTTTTCTGTCTCCCTCTCTTTGACACACACACACACATATATGCAAATACATATACAGAATGACCGCCAGATTCTGGGTCAATGTGAATAGAGGACGCCGGTGGAGCTGCTAGCCTGCTAAGCCTGCTAAGAGCTCTTGTATGTGGGTCAGCGCCGAGCCAGCGGTCCTCTGGGGCTCCAGCATTTGTGCCCAACTTTTACCACCAGGGGCCCCTTGGGACCTCAAAGTTTAAGCAGCAACACAACATCGATAACATCTCACGTCCCTCACTGAGCTGAGCTAAGCTGAGCTGCACCACCTACTTTACCTGCTGTCAATCAATCACCTCTGAGCTTTTCTTCCTTTTAGTTTCATGAAATAAATGAATTCTGGTTATGTTAGCAATGCTTAGCATGTTATCATAGTAGGCATAATAGCTGGTTCCGATCAGAATCAGAATGTTTATTTCCTATGGGTAAATCTATCTATATGGATCTCTCTCTCTCTCTCTCTCTCTCTCTCTCTCTCTCTTTCTCTGTATCTCCCCCTCTCCCTACCTCCCTCCCTCTCTGAGGTACTCTCATCTTTTTTTAAGCTGCAAAATGCAGCGTTCAAAAGACAGACTATTTTGTTCAGGTTTGGAGTGCTGAAATGAGTTTTTCAACAGAGCCCTCGGCTCTAGTGAGGCAGCAGTTATCAGATTTTTGAACCCAGGTTACATTCCGACAGGCTCCCACAATCAACCCCCCGCGCAGCACTGTTGACTTGGAATAAGGGACATATGCTCACACAGAAGGTCCTGTCTGTAACACTGTTTTCTCGCTGCCTTTCACGCTCTCTGGAATGAGATCCCGCTGACTTGCTTATAATGGTTTAAATAGCAGCTTTGTAGGGTTTTCATACGCAAAACATCAACCGCTCATATTACCTGTCCTCAGTTTAAAGTGACATATTGAAAAAAATAGTCTCATCTTTTACAGTCTACAGTCTAGTCAGCATTAGCCACAGACCTTTTGGTTGTAATCAGTAGTCTGGTGCATGTTGTCAAGAGTATCGAGTCTATCAATAAGAATACTTTTATTTTGTGGTTTGGTTCAGTCTTCTTATTTATGTCTGCTGATTGGACACTACAAATCCTAGTCCAAGTAATCCAACGCCTTGGAGAGTTGCCTGACAAGTACTATAGGAAAATGGAATATTGAGTGGAGGTAGCCTACTAGGCGGCGCTAACCTGGCCAAGTAATCAATAGCATTATGACATCCCTCATTAGTCACCTTGAAATAAACACATGCTAGTAAAGATGAAACTGCAACTCTGGGTCGTGTCGAGAAATGGCTGTGTTGAGCTGAGCCCAGCCTTTGGGTGATGATAACCAAAATGAAATTCTCCCCTATCGCCCCCTCCGCTGTTTCTGCCTCTGCTGTGTGTGGGTTTGGCCATGGAGAGATCCACTCCTCCACCGCACATACACAACATGGCACGAGGCACTGTGTTATGACAGCGCACACGTTATCCAGGGCAGTAATTTCAGCTTGTAGCTCTCACTGCACAAAGGCGGCGTAATTGAAACAGTACATGATAGCTTGGCCTTCCCCCAACTCCGATACTCAGCATTCAAATCTGATTATATGGAGAGAGCTCGCTGTCTCTTGGGCCACAAGCACCTCTCCTTACATCCCATTCTGCAATTACATCTGTGGGCAAATCACACTCTGCTGTGGTGATGGTGGAGTTGGAGGTGGTGGTGGTGGTGGAGTTGGAGGTGGTGGTGATGGTGGTGAGCGGCCCCTCATTCCCTCTTATTAGCACTGAGGCACTGTGCCGGTTAAACTGACAGCATCGGCAGCGGCAGCGGCAGCATTATAAGCAACCCGAAGGCCTGGAAGATGGAGGCAGAGTGGAGTGCACCGGTATTACTGTGGGGGTGGAAGGGGGAGAGGTGACTTGCTGCTGCCGCTACAGTGAAAGAGAGAGAGAGAGAGTGGGGGAGGAGGGGGGAGGAAGAGAAAGAGAGAGAGAATGGGAGAGCACTTTGATTGTCATAATCGAGCTGTCAAAGACAGTGAGGCCTACCCCCGAGGGAGGGAGGGAGGTTTGAGGGCTCAATCCCAAACACAGTGTTGGAAGCACTCGCTTACTGCTGCACCGCTCATGTAGCTGCCTGTTACTGTGTCTGCCACCCCCCTCAGGCTTCACATCTGCCAAGATGGTACAGGGCAGGGCACACACATGGGTGGGAAGGTGAGGTGTTCACCTGCTGCTGCTGGTGGTGCTAGTGGTGGTGGTTGTGGTGTGTGTGCGTGTGTGTGTGTGTGTTTGTTTGTTTGTGTGGGTGTGTGTCCATGCACCTCTGAGACTGATAGAACGATGTTTAGACTGACTTGTTTGTTAAAGGCTTCCACAGTCTCTCTCTCTCTCTCTCTCTCTCTCTCTCTCTCTCTCTCTCCCTCTCTCCCTCTCTCTCTCTGTCCCTGCTTACTTCCCTCTGCGGAGCCACTCTGTTGGAGTCGAGACAAAGCAGTGCTATTGATTATCATTTATCCGGCAGTAACAGCATGCTTTGGGAGGACTCAGTCCACAGGGAGCTATATCAACTGTCCAGGCGAACATTCAGACAGTTCCTGGGCAGAGATGGCACACTGAGTGGAGCGGTTAAGCACTTCAGACCAACAACCAGCATTGCATTGTGTTAGAATGTGCTGCATTAATACTATATATTACAGAGCGCCGGCTAATTAGGCATCAATACGCATGTGGTTTAGTAAACATAAAAGATCTGTAGAAAATCTGTTATTGACCGACGGAATTTATAACATGCTCAGAGGTTTTACAGTAGCAAATGATTCTGATTGGTCGCCCTTTGTAAATTAGCCATACTGGGGGTTCTCGCAGCAAAAAACTTCCGTAATCTGTTGTCCATCAGTTTCCAGTTTCGTGTAATTTTCAGAATAAATGCAATCTAGGATTCAGTGGCAAATTGACGCAAACTATGGAAGTGTAGTGGCCACCTGCCCTTCGTCCTCTGCCCTCTGCTGGCATGTGAGTGGTTGGGGCGGGGGGGGTGGGCGAGTGGGGGAGTAAGGGGATCTCAGAGTGGGGATAAGTTTGGATGGTGTGGATGGATAAATGGATGGATGAGTGTATAAAAAATGGACGATAGGTTCTCGGATAAGCCCTTACCTCCAGGCAAACTCAGGGGTCCGCAGGCGGGGCCCTGGTGGTCCTCCTCGGCAATGAAGATGGACTTCTTGCACAGGCGCCAAAGCCCCAGGTGGGCCGTGTCACAGGTGGAGTTCAGACGCTCCAGCCGGGCGCTCAGGACCGCCCAGTGGTCTGTCACTATGGCAACAAACATGGAGGAGATCCCCACGAGGATGATGAAGAAGGTGATCTTCACCTTGGTCTTCTTGTCCTTCAGCATGGCTGTGCAGCTATTGTTTACCTTCCAAGTTGGGTCAGTCAGTTGCTCCTTGAGTTTGTGGCTTGGCTTGTTTTGTTTTTTTTCTGTTTGAGCGATTTTGTTGTTTTGTTTTGGTGATGATGACTCCAAGGGTTCCCTCTCTGGCTGTTTGCCTTTTCCACGCAGGTCGAGACCAAGGGTCCTCCCTGCCAACAGGGATGCCTTCCGTTCCCAGACACTAGACGCTGTCTCCTGTCTCCTCACTCCTGCTGGCCACAAATCTCTGCTTCTCTGCTTGGTCGGAAAAAAGGGGCCAGATAGTAGTGCCCTAGATTTCCTTACTCTCACTCTCCCTCCCTGTTATGTGTCGCTGCTATGGGCTGTGGCTAACGCGGCTGCTTTTCAGGCGTAAGTAACGACACAGAAAAGCTTTATTATTGCCACTTTGTCACAAGCCTCCTCTGCCCACAAGCGTGATGTCTCCAGTGGGACTGTTGACAAAATGCCTCAGATCGTAATGAAAGGTGTTGTTGCAGGTCTCAAATGATCAGCAATTGATTGGTACATTTTGGTAAATTGGTACATTTTGTCTGATTGCAAGCAATTGTCATTCAACCAAAAGATGTTGACAGAATGATGTTTTTTGTGTACAATTTGTCTTGTTTTACTTTTGTAGCAATCATTCCCTTTTTTTTCTTTTCCTGTCCCTTGTCTGTGGTCTCGGGGGAAATTTCTTTTATTAGAGGAGGGGGGTGTCTGAACAAGCTGATCCACTTTCCCCCATCAGGGAAGGTTAGAGACAGGCAGCTCATTCACCTGACCGCCTAGCTGCTTTATAAAAATAAGCTGAGAGTTTAAGACTCTGCTGCTTCCAGACAGACTGGATGATTTGAGTATGAAGACTGAGCATGAAAAGACTCTGTAATGATGTTCTCCATGTCTTGTTTTTTTTCCATCTTCTTCCCTCAGTGTTACTGTCAATATTGTACCCATATGGTATCATTAGTTACAAATATTTCAGAGAAAATCAAGTAATTTAGAGAGTATAAAAAGACAGATGAACATTTGTTGTTTGTGATACTCTGAAGCAATTCCTTTTCAGAGATGTTTCTCTCTGACTCGTCAGATACATGAAGAATTGAATGTTTAATATAATTAATTTCAGTATTAAATTCATCTTAAAGCTTAATCGAAGTCATGTCAAATCACTGATGCTGTTTCTGTGCAATGTGAGATTTACAATGGACACTCTCACTCCAGTCAACTTGTACATCCGTGCCTCTGAAGGCTGATCTTTTTATAAAGCATGATGGCCCACTTCTCTGGGCAGGACCATGGCCCATTTTCTCCCCAGACGACTCTGTCTCATCTTAGGTTTTGACACAGAAATGTATTTTTATTTTTGTAGCCTATAGACACCTGATGGTAAAGAGTAGCCTACTATGCAACAGCGTAACAGCTCTTGGCTCTGAAATCAACAAAGCTGTATTGACAGGAGAGAGAGAGAGACCTATTGAAATGGAACAGTAGGTGTTGTGTTTGTACAGCCAAAACTGTGCCACCTCCAAAAGAGATGCTGTCAAAGGGAGAGATGCAGCACTGCGGTGACAAAATCAAAGACAAGATTTTTCTGGACCCACAAAAGGTTACGATGGAATCCTTACACAACATATTTTAAAAACAAACCCAACTTGTCAGTCATTGGTTTGTTTGGGGTTTTGACGTCAAGCATCCCATCAATCTTTCACAGCTGCTTCTTCTGCTGTTCTTAGTATTTCCTCACTGGTTTGGTCCCCAGACACACGTCATTGTGTTCCCTTAAGATCTGTCATCATTAAAATGATTGATAGTGATAGTGATAGTGCTGTCTGTAGGTATCAAAATGTGTTGTGTGTAGCACAAACACCTGTTAGACAGACCTCAGACTAGTTGCTGCTCTTAGTCACTCACTCATAATAATAACACACATAGCCTACTGGGTGAAAAATTGCCTAGCAGACAGTGGTTGTATAGAACTCTGCACTCCGGAGCTCCAGGCTCCTTGGCTCCAGACGCTATTGATGATGGGCCTTTCCCGATTTCACACCCTGCTGAATGCGTGTCTGCTGGCAGCCAAAGCGTTTGGCACTATGCAGCCCACCGTGATGGGCTAATGTTTTATTTATTTATTTATTTATTCCTTTATATTAAAACAGCCTACATTACATTGCCTCAAAGAGTGCCTCAGCCATCTTAAAAGGCTTACATTTAGAAAGAGAAAAGAGCGAAGCAAACCTCATTCAGAGTCGGAAGATGCCAGCCAGCCAGCCAGCCAGCCAGGAAGCTTTCCATCTCCAGCACTGTACTGTAATATGTGCCTGTGCTCTGGGTGTCTGCCAGCACTGCCACTGGAAGGCAGGCTCTGTGAGAAACGCCTGTGTGGGGATTTGCATTTCCCAGCACTTACTGTAATAAGCTCTTAATGGGGCTGGTTAGGGGGAGAAATGATGAGATGATATTGCACTGAGCAAGGTCATGGATCAGAGATGCCTTAAGATACCGTGCCTGGAGTCACAGCACATTAACACGGAATTATCATTTGCCCTGCCAGTGTGGTGGTGGTGATGATGATGATGATGATGATGATGATGCTCATGATGCTCCTGTCTGGATTGCTGTGGTAAATTGCATTAAGCAGCGCTTGTTTTTATGCATCACTGAAAGAATGAGCTGGATGAACATGCATTCATGTCTCTGTCTGTATTCGCATGTCTTTGCATCTGTACAGAGTCTTTCCTCCATGTCTTACAGCAGACACTGAATTACATTTGTAACAGATATATTTTATCAGTAATGACCAATAAACATGTACAGGTATTGGCTGGTATCAGTAGAATTATTGTATGGGCATCACTTGCATATGCTTACAGATAACACACTTCTCTGTTGCTTAAAAACAAAAACAATGAAATGAAAAGAAGGGAAAAAAAATTGCCCCTCTTTTCAACACACTCCAATGGTTTCAAATGAATTAATGAATTCACAATTATTTATATAACTGAGTGATATTTCTATTATTTCTTTATATGAAAAAAAAACAACAGAAAATGGTCATTCGTCCTGTTTCTTTGTGTTTATTTGTGGAAATAGCATGGGACATCATGAATAGATTGGAGCCATATGCAGTGCATCTCCAGCAGAAAAGATTCACAGAGGTCCGAGAGCATACACAACTTACATTTAACCTACATTTTCCTCTGCTTCACCACTCAAAGATATTGCACTTTGCTGGCAAATGATGGCAGTGATGGAAATGTCTGAACACGGCGTGTTTCCCTCTCCATCCTTCATGAAAAATAGATAGGCCTATAGAAGCCCTCATACCTACAGTATACTTACACATAGCCTACATACCCATACTCTGGTTTTTCCCAATCTCATCCCATCTCTCTCCTATCAATGAATAAAAGCAAAATGGACAAAAATATACTTTTAAAAAGAAGCCCTCATTCTGTGCAAATTCTTGAAACGCACAACTGATAATTAGAGTCAGGCTTTTCTCTTCTTCTTCAAAACTCAAATCAGCAGACTCGAACAAAATCAACAGAACCTGTCAGACCACTTCCATTTGGCCCAGTGTGGGTGTTGAAAGTGGCCTTTTCCTCCAGCTCAAACACTTCCAACTTATTGCACCTTACAATGCCTTGGTGAGACTTTACATGTAGTCGATATGAGGATGCTTTGTACATGCTGAAAATGGAACTGTGCCAACCTTCTACTTGATTTGCATCAGCAGTAAGCCCAACTATATAGTAACACTGTCGGAGGAACACAATTTCCATTATTTTTTTTTGTCCATTCAGTGCGAATGGGATACCAAAATTGTCTGAAACCAAACTAAAAGTGTGTATTAGCCAGGTCAGACTATTCTCTTTATTTTGAGTAATTGTGGCATCAAAATGAGCTCAGAAGGTTCTTTTCGGGTCGGCAAAGGTGCATCACACTGTTTGACAGAAGAGTCTGTCTTCTGTATTCATGCTCCATTTGCGTTGGTATGTGCATTTAATCTCTAATATGTAGACTCCCTTCTCTCTGATTCCCTGCTTCATGCCCTGCCTTCCGATCTCCTAATCCTTCTTCAAACGGCACAGTATGTACCAGAGAGGCTTAGAGAGGAGAGACCCCCACTCTTGACAATGAGCTCTGCTCAAAGTGTCTTTCTTGTACTGAGGGGGACTTTGTCTGGTAGCCAATGCTGTTGACAACTGTGTACAAACTCCTATTTGTGTTTTGTATGTCCTCTGGCCCAGTAGAGCACCTTGAGAGTGTTGGTCATTGCTAATGATACTGTGCAGACAAATACTGTAGCATTGAATTGGGATGACTCAATTCCACTTAAGTATCCACTTGAGGTCTTGTGATTAATCAGCGGAGGGATTCAGTCAGACTCATAACTGCAATGACTCTGCGCCAACGAGTGGGGCTGAAACGGTCTTGATTGCTGACCTGGAGACAAAGCACAAAGTGGTGGCTTGAGACCATGTTGTCGTCTGTGGGTTTCTTCATGGCTCTGACTGATGGCCTGTCATGTTCCACTTTCCCCGGACCTTTATCAGCTTAGCTTACTGTCTCTCCCACACATGATGTCACTGTAGTGCAAATCTCATTGTCTGCCCCACCACCCAACCCCACCCCATCCCACCCAAGATGTGTGACATTTCGGCGGGCAGCCCTTTTGTCCGGCGGTGGCGTCCCGGTCTCCCTGGGTGGAGCAGCATACAGGACTGGGGCACAGTGAGACGGGCGGAGTGGGAGTGGGGGTGGGGGGGGGCATCCCTCAAACTATATATAACTTATATTCTCCATTCAGACAAATGTCAGTCGTTTAAAGCGGTTAGTGGTGGGGAGGGGGTGGGGCAGAGGATTGGGGTGAAAAGAGAGAAAAGAAAAAAAAAAGAAAGCAAAGTCAGTGATAGCTGTGTTTTTGTTTACACAATACTGTACTCTGCTTTCTACAGCCCACATTGTTGGCTACGGTATGAAATTTTACAGTTATGTTGTCCGTAGGTGAGCAGTTAATTGTGGCTTTTGGCACACACAGTAATTGCACACACTAGTCACTGAGAGCAAAAGAGCCAGATTGAACAATCATACATCTGAAGATGCCCCAAGCACCAGCAAGGCTCAATGAATCACTGAACTTACTATATTACTTACTATATTTGGGAAGTGAAGGCCTGAAAGAAGAATTTAGAATTCCCCATTACTGACCTCTACCAAAAGAAAAGTCACACACATGATGTTGCCATGGTGATGTGCTTGGTATGTCTGTCACAGCAGCCAGAGATTTGAAAGAAGCAGGGGAAAGAAGTGATGATAACAGCGCCCTCCATAAATCCTCACTGAGAGCCATTCTGATTAGAATGCTGAAGCCTGAACAGGTCACTACATGTTCTTGTCATTCCACCCAAGAGCTTTGCACCAATATCAAATATTTCCTGCATTGGATAGGTCCAAATCAGCATTCTTTTAAAAACAGAGAGTTTTTTAATGGGAAATACCCGTCAGACAAAAATAATCACTACACTCACAGTACACTAAAAGAAGAAAGAAAAATCAAAAATAACATTCTTTTAAATGTAATGATATATTGGCAAAATGGCTTTTCAGATGACATTTTTTTATCAAATACACTGAAATGTGGATATTGATGTCATATGTCAAGTTCGAAGTAGAGGCATTTTAATGAGGGGCACAACAGCTTATCATACACCTGGGTCAAATCTACGGCACTTTGACAAAAATGAAATACTGTTCTCCAATATACGTGGGCACTGAGTACTGATCACAGTCCAAGCCCTGATCTGAGCGCAGACTGCTAATACAGTTTGGCTGATAGGCACAGAAAACAGGATAAGACAACTGTGGCTACAAAGATATGGCACAAGAGAGGTTTACAGCACTACACTAAAGGTGACTGATTATATACAAAATGCACAGAGGCGGCATGGGCACTACTTATCCGTTAGCACCATTGCAGTCCATGAATGTCACATTTCTATTGGATTTGTGAACCTGTACATGTTCAATACCTGAAGGGAAAATATCTTTCTCCTCCCATTTAAGATTTAAACTGTTAATACATTTGTAATATGATTATATTCTCATCATAGGTGTTTAGTTCTAAAGTTGCATACTATCATATCCATATTCATAAGTTATTCATATAAAAGTCATATTCATGACTTCTCAGATAGAAAGTGCAACGTCTATGAATGAGAAAAGGTCTATTTCCTTTTTTTGTCTTTTCATTGTCCATAGTTGACAGTACAACTTTATTTTTTTCTCCTTTGAGAACGATATAGAGAAAGTCATAAGCGTGGTCCATCAAATATGATGTGGCATTGCTTCTAAAGAGATTATTGGACTACCGTCTCTTGCCATGTCCATCTTTTTGGACATCATCCCATCAAGTCCAGCTCATATGCTGTCCACGGCAGTCTTCACAGTTTCTTTTTCCAGTTCAAATGCTAAAACAGATGATGTGGCACTTCCATATCAGTTTCATAATGGCACAGTCTGAAGCCCAGTCCACTAAGGCCTTGGTGGGAAGCTTCAGGACCTCAGCCCATACGGAAGCAGTCCTGCTGGGAGTTTCATGTATGCAGGGTTAATCATTCTACATGGCTGGAGGAAATACAACAGGACCAACTCACATGGCTGGTTTCATATACAGTAGGCACTCACACTTTCTAAGACACCCAGTTGCTCAGGTCCATTGATGGTAGGGCCAAGTTGGAGTACCTTATGGATGACCAACCCATAAAGGACTCCACTGAGGGCCCTATAGATCCAGGTCTTATAGCCATGGGTCCTCCGACCAGCCCAGTCTGTGCGACATGGGCTGGTGTAGGACCTATAGTATGACCTTACTTTTTGAGAGGTTTCTCCACAATAGGGAGGGGTCCAGCCCAGCATTTTGAAGCTTTTCTGTGACCCGTCCTCCTCCTCCTTCTCGTCCTTGTCCTCACACGGGCGTGGTCCGTCTGTTGATGGTGTCATTGAGGTCATTGGGGAAGCAGTTGTGCACCTGTAGGAAGCCGGCGGCGTCGTGCTCAGGGCTGTAGGTGCTGTCCGTGCCGGCCTTGAGCGAGTGCTCGCGCGTCAGCGTGTACATGGAGATGTCGCCCAGCGGCGCCGTGCCGCCCCGCGGCCAATCAGAGAGTGGTGAGGGTGGGCCTTAGGGAGTGACGGCCAATAGGGGCGGGCCTAGCAGCAGTGGGCAGCCAATGGTGTGCGCTCCCTCTTGAAGGGAGGGGGAAGGCGGGAAGATGGCACTGGGAGAAGGGGAAGGGGACAAGATGGCGGCGGGAGGAAAGAGAAGGGGAAGGTGACAAAATGGCGGCAATACTGTATTGCTGTTGTGGGCCAAATGCCTCCTACCACAGTCAAAGATCTCGCTGTGAGCCCAGCAGGGCTGCGAACAAGCTTTGAGACAGCCATAGCGCCTGCTCATCACCATCCTTATGTGGTTTCCTGAGGCTTATTTCTATTGAAGGTGCTTTGAATCCTACGAACCCTTCCAGCTGCCATCATGGAATTAGAGAAACCCAAGCTGGATCAAACTCTTTTTAATGAAGTCCTCTGTTAGAAACACGCGTGCCAGGAGGGAAATTGCTCTTTTATTCGCTTTATTCTCCATTACCTTTATGCAGATGTGGGTTTGGGCCTGCAGTATGGAGCTCTAAAGTGTAGGTGTTGAAACCCTCCCAGTTAGGAACCTAATGTAAAGAAGGGGTGAATATTCTCAGGCATCACTTAGAATCATAGAATCATAGAATAGTTAGGGTTGGAAAGGACCTTAAGATCATCTAGTTCCAACCCCCCTGCCATGGGCAGGGACACCTCACACTAAACCATATCACCCAAGGCTCTGTCCAGCCTGGCCTTGAAAACCGCCAGGGATGGAGCATTCACAACTTCCTTGGGCAACCCATTCCAATGCCTCACCACCCTCACAGTAAAGAACTTCCTCCTTATATCCAATCTAAACTTCCCCTGTTTAAGTTTAAACCCATTACCCCTTGTCCTATCACTACAGTCCCTAATGAAGAGTCCCTCCCCAGCATCCCTATAGGCCCCCTTCAGATACTGGAAGGCTGCTATGAGGTCTCCACGCAGTCTTCTCTTCTCCAGGCTGAACAGCCCCAACTTTCTCAGCCTGTCTTCATACGGGAGGTGCTCCAGCCCCCTGATCATCCTCGTGGCCCTCCTCTGGACTTGTTCCAACAGTTCCATGTCCTTCTTATGTTGAGGACACCAGAACTGTACACAATACTCCAAGTGAGGTCTCACGAGAGCAGAGTAGAGGGGCAGGATCACCTCCTTCGACCTGCTGGTCACGCTCCTTTTGATGCAGCCCAGGATACGGTTGGCTTTCTGGGCTGCGAGCGCACACTGAAGCCGGCTCATGTTCAGTTTCTCATCCACCAACACCCCCAAGTCCTTCTCTGCAGGGCTGCTCTGAATCTCTTCTCCACCCAACCTGTAGCTGTGCCTGGGATTGCTCCGACCCAGGTGTAGGACCTTGCACTTGGCCTGGTTAAACTTCATCAGGTTGGCATCAGCCCACCTCACAAGCATGTCAAGGTCCCTCTGGATGGCATTCCTTCCCTCCAGCGTATCCACCGAACCACACAGCTTGGTGTCATCGGCAAACTTGCTGAGGGTGCACTCAATCCCACTGTCCATGTCACTGACAAAGATGTTGAACAAGACCGGTCCCAACACCGATCCCTGAGGGACACCACTCATTACTGGTCTCCAGCTGGACATTGAACCATTGACCACAACTCTTTGCATGCGGCCATCCAGCCAGTTCTTTATCCACCGAGTGGTCCATCTATCAAATTGATGTCTCTCCAATTTAGAGACAAGGATGTCGTGCGGGACAGTGTCGAACGCTTTGCACAAGTCCAGGTAGATGACGTCTACTGCTCTACCCCTGTCCATCAGTTCCGTAGCCCCATCATAGAAGGCCACCAAATTGGTCAGGCAGGATTTCCCCTTAGTGAAGCCATGCTGGCTGTCACCAACCACCTCGTTGTTTTTCATGTGCCTTAGCATGCCTTCCAGGAGAATCTGCTCCAAGATTTTGCCAGGCACAGAGGTGAGACTGACTGGTCTGTAGTTCCCTGGGTCTTCCATATTCCCCTTCTTGAAAATGGGGGTTATATTGCCCTTTTTCCAGTCATTGGGAACTTCACCTGACTGCCACGATTTTTCAAATATGATGGACAGTGGCTTAGCAACTTCATTCGCCAGCTCCTTCAGGACCCGCGGATGGATTTCATCAGGTCCCATGGACTTGTGCACATTCAGGCTCTTAAGATGGTCTCGAACCAGATCCTCTCCTACAGTGGGCCTAAGGTCTTCATTCTCACAGTCCCCACGTCTGCCTTCCAAGACTTGGGTGGTGTGGTCAGAGCATTTGCCAGTGAAGACTGAGGCAAAGAAGTCATTAAGAACCTCAGCCTTTTCCAAATCCAGGGTAGCCAGTTCTCCTGATGGCTTCTGAAGAGGGCCTACGTTGTCCCTAGTCTGTCTTTTCTTTGCAATGTACCTATAGAATCCCTTCCTGTTATCTTTGACATCCCTAGCCAAGTTTAATTCTAACTTGGCCTTAGCTTTCCTAACCTGGTCCCTAGCTTCCCGGACAACATCCCTGTACTCCTCCCAGGCCGCCTGTCCTTGCTTCCACCTTTTATAAGCCTCTTTTTTCCCCCTAATTTTCCTCAGCAGCTCCTTATCCATCCATGGAGGTCTCCTGGCCCTCCTGCTGCACTTCCTTCTAGTCGGGACGCAACACTCCTGAGCTTGTAGCAGGTGATCCTTGAATATCAACCAGCAGTCTTGGGCCCCCCTGCCCTCTAGGGCTTTATCCCATGGAACCTTCCTAAGCAGGTTCCTGAAGAGGCCAAAGTCTGCTCTCTTGAAATCCAGGGCAGTGAGCTTGCTGCACGCTCTTCTCACTGTCCTGAGGATGTCGAACTCGACCATCTCATGATCGCTACAACCAAGGCTGCCCTGGAGCGTCACATTTCCAACCAGCCCCTCCCTGTTGGTGAGCACGAGGTCCAGCATGGCACCTCTCCTTGTCGGCTCCTCTATTACTTGCAGAA
Organism: Sardinella tawilis; assembly: GCA_030264315.1. Lineage (NCBI taxonomy): Eukaryota > Metazoa > Chordata > Actinopteri > Clupeiformes > Clupeidae > Sardinella > Sardinella tawilis. Next base: position 9,638,570 of record JASCQY010000001.1, read on the forward strand.
GGAAGTTGTCTTCCACACAATCGAGGAACCTCCTGGATTGCTTGTGCCGGGCCGTACCATTCCTCCAACAGATATCAGGGTGGTTGAAGTCCCCCATGAGGACAAGGGCCTGCGAGCGTGAGGCTGTTCCTATCTGTCTATAGAGCTCTTCATCCACAGAGCCCTCTTGATCAGGAGGTCTGTAACAGATCCCCACAGTAATGTCCCCTATTGCCGTCTTCCCTTTGACCCTGACCCACAAACTCTCTGTTAACTGATCACCTGACCCCAGACAGAGTTCCATACTCTCCAGCCTATCCCTAACATAAATAGCAACTCCCCCTCCCCGTCTGCCAGGCCTGTCTTTTCTAAAGAGTCTGTAACCTTCCATTCCAACACTCCAGTCATAGGAGCCATCCCACCATGTTTCTGTAATACCTATTATGTCATATCCCCGTAGATGCGCACACATCTCTAATTCCTCGTTTGTTCCCCATACTACGGGCGTTTGTATAAAGGCATCTGAGCCGAGCTCCAAATGAAACCAGCTCATTGGCTGGAGCAGCTGAAGTATCTTTACGTTGCTCCGAGCATTTATTATAGGTACTGGCAACTGACTGGGAGTGTTGGGATGGAATGATGCCCCCCTCCCCCAACACATCTAGTTTAAAGCTTTCTTGACCAGCCTGGCAAGCCTCCTACCAAAACCACATTTCCCCTTCATTGTCAGACCAGCTCCACCAGCCCCCAGTACACCTGGCCTCCCAAACTGAGTCCCATGTTCTAAATACCCAAACCCCTGACTATGGCACCACTGTTCTAACCATTTATTAACCTGCCAAATCCGCCTAGCCTTTTTAAGGTCCTCCACTTTATCCTGGAGAATTGATGGAAAGACTATTTGAGCTCCAGAGCCCCCCACCACCTCTCCCAGGGCTCTGTAGTCCTTCTTAATGTTCTTCAGGCTACTGCTATCCATATCACAAGCACCCACATGGACAACTAGAAGTGGGTAGTAGTCAGTGGGACTCACTAGACCAGGCAGCCTCTCAGCAACATCCCTGATCCGAGCCCCCGATAGGCAACACACCTCCCTTGGGACTGGGTCAGGCCAACAGATGGGTGCCTCTGTGCCTTTCAAAGCAGAGTCCCCTACTACTATGACCTGTCGCTTTTTCCTGGCAGCTTGCTATATTTTACATCCGAGTGGCCTGGAAATCACAAATGCTTCAAAACTTTGGAGAAAACCCAATGGATGGATTGTTAAATTTGGAATTAATACGTAGTGACAGTACACTAACTCATTATTTTTACTACTAAGACCTTTCAGAAACTTAAGACATTCACTCAGTATCTCTATATATTGAGAGGCTGGTGGGTTTAGGAGTTCAAGCTTATTTTCTTTTGAATACTTCTTAACCACACATGTAAGAAGCAAGGAAACAAGTATGAGTGCATGCTGTGGGCGCTTGCGGGCAGGCTGACTATAACGAAAAGCTGAATGTCTTTGGTTCAGGGAAGTCTGGAGTTGCGTACTTCAGGAATCCCACACTATGTGAATCATTAAAGATGAAGAAATTTCTCAAGAAATACAGAACTTGAGCAATTCCCATGTTTAATTTTTGTGTATATA
>JASCQY010000001.1:9640281-9653859 GCA_030264315.1 Sardinella tawilis
CCGAAGCCTCGTGCGACGATGAGGCCTCGGTGGAGTGCGAGCTCTCGCGCGACGGCCGCCGGCGGTAGCGGAAGCTGGGGATGCGCGAGTAGGGCGAGGAGGAGGACGCCGAGCGGACCAGGGCGTGGTGGCGCGAGTGCAGGCGCAGCGCCTCCTTGTTGTGCTCGATGTAGATGTTGACGGCCAGCACGGCCACCATCTCGGCCACGATGAAGGACAGCGCGCCGAAGTAGAAGGACCAGCCGTAGTTGTACTGGTTCTTCTTGTCCTCGCCCTTCTTGTCGCCCGGGTCGCCTGTGTTGCTGGAGATGTAAACGATGATCCCGATGATGTTGCTCAGCCCTGCAAACGAGAGGAGGTTGGAGAACAAGGATAGGCTTAGCTGGGTCAAACATCTCTTTTTCCATTTTTAGCTACAGGTGTTCTGGATACGGCTCCTTGCGTTTCTGTCTCGCAGCAATGTCAAACGAGAAAGTGTTTCACTTCCACTCGGTTATTTTCCACTGCTGCTTCTGCCGAGCTGATATCTGAATCTCAGAGATGTCTCAGCGTCATAGAGCAGCAGCAGGTTCGTTTGATTTACGTTCATTTCAATCCACTCATTGGGAAAACTTGAGCCTTTTAGGCTTCACCCAGCCCACAACCTGTATGCCAAAGTTAATGTCTCTTGACACTAAAAAGTGAAAGCTAATCTCCTCCATAATCACATCAATACCCCCCACTGATTATTTCCATGTGCAATTTCCATGTGTGGTGTGTGTGTGTGTGTGTGTGTGTGTGTGTGTGAGGACTCACCTGCGGCCACAAACAGGATGCCAGCACTGAGCAGGATGTTGTTCCTTTTGCTGTAGATGCGGCCCACCGCCACACACAGGCCTCCCAGCAACAACAAGATGGAGCTCAGAATCGGAAAAACACTGGAGGCCCGAACTATGCCTGCTCAGTGCGCACGCACGCACACACACACACACACACACACACACACACACATACATGCAGAGTGATCCTCACTGGTGATATGACACCTAATAAAAAAACAACGAGTATATTAAAACCACAATGGCTGGTTACTCACGTAGGAGGTATTCTGAGCTGTCTGTGTCATAGTCATTGTCATCTGGGAAATGATTGATCCGGTAGCAGTCTCCTTTATTGATGCCTGCAGGAAGACAGGAGGAAATGTTTTGTGCGACTAAAGTCGATGTGAGAGTGTGTGTGTGGTGGGGGTTAATCTTTCATCATCTGCATTACTGAGTATTTCACTCATTTGACTTATTTATTTTCCAACTTACATGAAAGCAAATATCATTTTTTTAATTAATAAAGAATTGAATAGGAAAGTATGATTGTGTGAGTCTACTTTATCACAAATGCATTACAGAGAAATCAAATGATCCTCCACCACTTTGAAAAGACAACTCAAACAGCAGGTCTTTGTGCAGTTTTGGCATTTGGGGAGACTTAATGGACTGGTCTACCATTATTGCCATGGTTTCATTTCTCATGTGTGTATCTACCTCTAAGAGCTGACTGCATGCCAGCATTTTCAAAGGATGAACATGAAATCCTCACTATCAAATACATTCATTACAAAAGGAATCAAAGGCCTTCATCCTCCTGCTTTGGACAGAACTCCAGCAGAGCGCCTGAGTCATGCAGGCGAAAACACTACTTACGTAATGACTAAACTACCTAACGACCAAAATAGCCCTTTTTCTACCTATCAATAAACTATCACAACACGTCTAACTCTTGCCATCTCATGTCTACCTTAAGCAAGTCTGTCATTGCCCAAAAGGAACAAAATGTTACACGCTTGACAAATCATGTTCATGCGGTCTCTGTGAGATGATTTGGGCTTCAACTGAGCAATCTTCCCCTTGTTCCTGCTCTTGTTTTTTCTCTGTGAGATAAATGGCTATGGCTTCCTAGGGGGGTTTGAATTTCAGGCTAAAATAGAGGGAAGTGGCTCTTGCTTTAGTGAGCTGCAGCTGCCTCCATTCCCAGAACATGGGTGTGCATGCTCTCCACCTTGTCAGGGTTAAACATGACAGACAGCGTCAAATTGTGCATTTAGTCAAGCTTGTCACACACGCCTAATGGAGCTTCTCACGGCTCAGCCTGACAAGACAGGTGACAGTTGATGTCCCAGGTTTCTCCCTACGCCTATCTGTGTCTTGGCTGAAGTACGCTACCTCTCTCTCACATACTACTGAGGATGTAGCCTACTCAGACCACATGGCTTCCTTTTTTCTCAGAACTCATTCTTTCATGTACTGTATGGCAACAGCAACATGGTCCACTACTAATGCATCCCTTTAAGTGGATAGGAACTTCTAAAGAAGTCCAACGCAGACGCCACAGTCTCTTCTTCCAGACGCGAGACAGGTGAACCAACCATGGGGAGTTTGAGCAGTACAAGAGGGCAGGCTAACCAGACTGCAGCATTATATCAGGCTGAACAGATGTGAAGCGGCCCCTGACTGTGTGTGTGTGTCTGTGTGTGTGTGTGTGTGTGTGTGTGTGTGGAGGGCCGACAGAGTCTTGCGTCGGGGCCCCCGAGGTGAGACAGTACAACATGCTGTTAACTGGGTCTGCTGTTTAATCAGGAGCATCCAATTAATTGGAGTTAAATAGGTCTGAGGAAGTGGAGCACCCTGCTTTTTTTCCTCTTGTCTTAGCGCGTCATTGTTTTAAAAAGAAGCCCCTATTTATGGCCTCTAGTGTGAGCCAGACCCGTGGAGCTGATCGAAGCTTTGGCGTCTAACCAACAATGAGATCATGCTCCAAAAAAAATGTATACTTTCTTATCTGTCTGATTCTAACCGATCCTATCAGTCTAACCAATAATAATGTTAAGACTGGCAAATATGCTTTAATTACATTTCACGCCATCTTCACACAGCATTTTCCCAAATGTTCTTACATGTTCTGTTAGTGCCATAGTCTTTATTACCATGCAGTACAAATGTATGATGGTTGGTGCATTTTTGTACTAACAAGCATGGGCTCTATGTCAGTCGCGAAATGCATGTAGGAAAGCTGCATTGTCTGTCTAGTCTTTGAAGAAAATGGTGTGCTCTAAACATTCCAGCCTGATATTGGGATGCTATGATTACCTCTCTCTCTCCTCATCCCTCTTTTTTTCTCTCTCTCTCTCGCTCTCTGTGCTCACCTGAGCTGTCATTTCACACTGCATGCAAAGCTCCTCTTTCCATATAATCACCAGGCAACAGCCTATATATGGTCTGCTTCTGATGCTGGGCTTTGGCTCGCATGCATGTCATTTGCACTCTGTTGAGCCCACTCTAGAAACAAAAAAGTTGCCTGCCCCTGCAACCAATGTAATAAGCCATGCTAACCACCTGTGAATAATGCATACTGGACTCGCAATTAAAAAGAGCAATTTTATCCTCTATCTGAAATCTAAAAGGAATTACTGCCGATAGAAAAATAAGGGGAACCATTATCAGAAAAACCCAACAGCAGATGAAGTTTAAACTGAGAAAAGGACGACCACACACCATACCACAAGGTAACACAAACAACCGGTATTCAATTACTCCCTTATACAGTAAACCCTCTTTGACTGATGGTGCTTTGACCAGGCTGCATCTCAGTGACTTGCATGCATCTGTCAGCACCTGGAGCTTATCTGTAAACCTGTCACTACCTACAATATGGACACAGAGGCTGTTTCTGACACATTCATTTCTGGAGAGCAGAAAGTGCAATGTTTGAAAATGCCACTGCTGTGTTGTTCCAACGTCCTTATTAACACCTGGACGTGAATTTAGAGTAACAACCGAAAATGACCAAAACAGACAGTGAAATATAACATTATTTACACATGAGGGCCACTGACAATTGACAATGATAAATGTGTTTCCATTGTGATAAGTTCCCTATGAAGACAGACAACCTACTAACTCCCATTCCTACCCTTTGTGACACAGAAAGGTTTTGACATCTCTGTCTCCACATCAAATCTTACTGTCGTTACCACTGCGAGATATTATGAGGCATTTGACCCTGGTGGGGTCTGTGCTCTCCAGCTGCCATTCTAGTTTTCACTGAGAAATAATTGCAGTGTCACATGGAATTTGTAACCAGTGAAGTAGAGATCTCAGAACAATCTCCCATTAAGACAAAATGGCAAAATCCCCAATGCTGTCTATAAGACCTGTTGTGTTGTGTCGTGAACAAAGCAGGAAGCTGACAAGCTTGCATAACTAATGGTTTCATACAGTATATCCATTAAATTGAAAGTATCACTCTTTTTGAGCATAGCTGATAATCCATGCCGTGTGTGTGTACGCACCTGTGTGTCTGCGTGTGCATGCGTGTATGTGTGTGTGTGTATGTGTGTACAGTACGTGACTGTGCGAGAGGAGAGTAATTGCACTTGAAGGAACATAATATGCCCGTGTTGCCGCGGGCTCTCCATTATGGGCTCACCTCGCCGGCCTGGTGCCGTGTTTAACAGGCGCCGTGCATTAGGCGCTCTCATCTGCCTCGCCTGTGTGCTCGCCCTGCGGGGACCCAGCGGCAGCGAGAGATCAGCCCCCCACCCCCTCGTTTCTCTCTCCTCCCCATCCTCGGGCTGTCCGTCAACATCAGCCCTACTCTTTCTCTGGGCACAGGCCTTTCACAGAGACGTGCCGATCATCATTCACCCAGGATTACTCCAGCCGCGCTGTGGCGTGCCACGCCCGGGCCTCCTGGGCTCAGAGGGGGGAGCTGAGCTGCTCGCCTCGCACCGGCCTCATTCGCTGTTCGTCACACATCCACCAGGTGTGGGAACAACGTCTGTGCACATTTCACAAAGAAGACATAAAAACCTCTCAACTGACTTCACAAAAAATAGGAGGGGGGCGAGGGGTGTCGGCAGAAGATGCATGAGGGAGGAAAAGAGACAGATAGAGAGATATAATGAACACAGAGAACAGGACGAGAGAAGCAGAGGCAGAGAGAGAGAGGGAGAGAGAGAACAGGTCCCTGAGGCCTGCCTGGAAGAGTAACAGCATTCACAACTGAGCACATCTTCTCCATGGCAACCTCAGGTCTGTTCCCGACAATCTGATTTCCATAATGTCTCCTAGGATGCCTTTGACATCTTCATTGTGCTTTAATACAACAGCCAATAACACTTCCCAGCCCCCATCACATCCAAAACCCATAGCCATCTCCCAACACCCTCCGGCACTGTGAGGGGGTTTGTGACAAGAGGGGGCAGCAAAACAGCTGTCACAACACTGCTGCTGCTTGTCAGAGATTGTTATTAGTGTAAATGAATCCAGTGAAAGCCAATAATATGGCTCACCTGTGGTAAACATTATGGACTTTTCCACAATAATATCTTGAATCTGAACTATGACTGCAGTATATCATAGGCTTTTTAAGTTCATTAGGGTAGTTATGCTTCATTGAATCCTCAGCTCAGCCCAACAATTTCAACACAAAGCTTCATCAATCCAACATTCTTCTTTGGATTGTTGGTAAATCACGTATCCAACATCTCTTGTAATATAATTGTATTACTAGCCATTATCCGTACTGGCTTCAATATCCTTACACAACACAAAGACCACACTTGCTCTAGACAAACATTATGTAGGCTATGACTGAAATGCAGAATTGTATAAAAGAACCTCAGAAGAACCTCAGAATGTGGATCTTCAGAGGTCTCCTATCTTTTTGGCACGCACTTTTTGCTCGTTTCACGCGCCTCGTTTTGTGTGCAGAGGGCTGGCGGGCGGAAGTCAGAGCCGCTGGCTAATTAGCGACTTGTGGCCTTTCAGCTGCCGCCTTTTAATTACAGATCTGTGGCTCATGCTGAGGATGAAAAAGCGACATTTCTCAACCCCTCTCTATCCCCATCTTCAGAAAAATTATACCAGGTCCATGCCTGCTTAGTCTCCGGGTCTCTGACCTGGCAGATGTAGTTTTTTTCCCCCTCGTGATGGTAACGGACGCCCATATTAAGATCAATTTTACTTAGCATGCTTTGCAAAAACAATCCAACCAATGGCTTTCATTTTGAATTCATTAGAATCTATATACTGTAAAAGTTGGGCAAAATAGCAGATGGAAATTGACATTCCATAATAGCTGATACCTGAAACAGTTCATATTCTAAAGAGCCTTTGGTTGCTAATGTGAACTTCAGCACCACTGGAGTGGACAGCGCACACCCTCGCAACGTCGTCTTGCGTTCCATGACACGTGCATAAAACCAGGGTCATCTACAACTCTGTGCAAGCCTCTTAATTTTCGCCTGAACGAATTAATTTCAAAGAATGCAAACCGTGTTTAAAAGGCTGACTATCAAAGGAATACTATTTATAGGATGAAGTTTAAACGTGTCAACAAGGTTATCATTCATATTTCCCCTTCTAGTCTTCTACCAGAAGTTGATTTGGGTAGGCTAGGCTTCGTAGTTGGAAAATGAAAGCGTTACTGAAGAATTCATATGGAGTCTCCACCATAGATGTATGTATTATTTTGAGAGCAGTGGTCTACAATGATAAAAAGTTTGATACATTATGCTATAGGCCTAATCACCATACAGGTGGAAGGGGATCATCACCAAAGATTCTAGAGCTCCGGTCTACAATCTTTGATAATCACCTTCCCCTTCCCAGGTTATCCTCTCTACAGTATAAGTCACTGGCCATGACAAAATGCAACAGTTATATCTAGGGCTATTTTTAAACCTTTTAAACTCAACGTTACCATAGTGATTTCAGACATGTTGTTGCCAAGCAACCGCATCAAATACAATAAAGACATGAATGAAAGCAAAGACTAATGCATCTTTCCAAAGCATTCACTGGCTTTCGCCCATTGAGTGTGTGATCGTGAATAAACCTGAGCATTGCATTACAGCTTGGTCAGAGCCACGCCAATATATTTCAAACAGAGAGACGTCAGAAGTGGGATTTGCCATATAGTGTGCTGGAAAAGGAGCGTAGGCTATTGAACAACAGAAGGTTTTTGCAACTTCCTATTACATCGACAATAAAAACTTGAAGCCTTGCTTTCTCCTCTAAATATAAAGAGATCCTTAACTGTTTTCGTCTCTGAGCTTTTTCCCCTCATTCCTCCTCTAACTTTACTGACGAGATGTCAGACAGATGTAGGGCTGAATATCTGTGCACAGGTGTCTTCGCTCAAACCAAGCTGCAAGAGCTGCTATGGACAAAAACCTCATCGTGTTTGCTTTTACGCTGTCATTTTGCCTGACAAGCGAACAATGGAACGCAACAATTATTTGGTTAGACTATATGCCTATTTCTGCCTTTTTGGAAAGTCGCATTGTTTTAATTGTAAATTTGTATAGCCTTATTGGGAAAGAAAAGAAAACATTTAGAACAGAAGTCTTACCTTCTATACAGCAGATTCTCCACAAGCCAGAGTGCGTAAGATCGCCCTTAACGTTAGTTTTCTTAGTTTCGTCCGTGGTGGTATTAGTAGCATTACAAATATATGCCCGTGAATAAAGCCAGTAGTCTGTACCTATGGCGATGGTCATCAAACTGAAAGCAGCGAAAGCTCCCGCCGTGGCAAGCAGCATTTGAACCCCACGGTCGCACCAAGCCATCGCGCCTCATACTAACCCGAGTCCCTGTTAACACATGAGGAGCGTCACGGCGCGCATCCCATGTTCAGGGTGTCCACTGACTGTGCGCCTTTGTTTCCCCACACTGTCGAAGCCGAAGACGACTTTTGTCGTAGATGTCATCTGAGTGCGCACATCCTTCGCGCCGCCAAACTTGAGCTCTCCGAAGGGTTCAACGGTTGCGCATCTATGTTCATAAGGTTAAAGCCTTAACCATCCGTAGCCTCTAATTTAAATAACATACGCGTTAACTACTCTTTCACTGGGGATACTCAGCACAAACTTCACCTTCTCTAACTGCTTACTCTGGAGTGCGGAAAGTTAGCTTTGAGAAAAAATGAGCAGCTGACATGTAGCCTACTGCAGACTGTGGTATGCCCACTGATGAAAGAAATACCGTAGCTTGCGTGTGAGGGAGAGTTGAATATGCAAGATCTAGGTCTACTTCAAGCTCTCCAGAAATGTTTTACCAGTCAATTTAAGCAATTTGAAATTGAGGACAGGGTGGAGATTCGATGTTTCTTGTTACATGGTTCTCCATCATCTGTTTTTGTTGATGCATAGTCGCAGAAGAGTGTAGGATCTGATGACTAGCCCGTGATAACATAAAAAAGTAAATTTGCTGGTAAGTTTAGAGGTGGTTCGTGTGTGGTTGGTCGGAAACCATGTATCAGAACAGATAAAGAAGCTTCATTGTACAGGCCTACTGTATGATAGCCTACGAGGTTACATGTAGCTCGCAACTTTAATCTGTGTATTTGTTGCTGTTTTAGAATCATGAAGCAGATATAGACATTTGCTACTTGTTGCTGGAAAACACGTATTTGTTATTAGGCTATGGCTCTGATATAGCCTATATATACGCATACACACACACACACACCCACAACATAGGCTATCTGGTTTGATCTATTGTCATTTCAGAGGCCTAGAAGTCATATGAGGCATTATGGTATTATGCTAGGCTGTGTTACTGGTGTCACACATAATATTGCATTTTGTATGTTCATGTTTTATCTTTCTTCAGTAAGCTAGTACTGTTTGGAAGGAGCTGTATGGCCTGGGGTCTCTGAAAGTGTGTTAAGTAGAAGAGGAGAAGGTTAAGAAAGAATTGATGACATGAGTTGTGCGAGCAGAATGGCACCTACAGCTAGATAATTAGAGCTTGGCAATACAGCAGCATCCTGCTCCACTGATTTAAAAAAAAAAAAAAACACGAGTTGATAAACACTGTAAACATGAAATTAAATCTGGCACATAACAAATAACAAATAAAAGACACAGTTATACATTTGAGACTAAACTTACCCAACACACTGGGTAACTTTGTTACACAGAGATACCTCATTGCTTCCATTCACAAATATCACAAAGGGGTTCTTGTTGGGCTATCACTACATTGGACCTGTGACAATCAAAATACTGATCAAAACTGTGAGGAGCAGAGCAGAGGCACAGCATCCTTAAAAAGTCTGAGCTAATGGTTTTATTCCGGCTAGAATGATTTGTTATGTTAATAATAGGTCCACTATGGCCGCAGCAGCATCTATATGGAACTCAGTGGGTTGGAGCTGAGCATTAGAATTCATGTCAGTTCTATGAAGCTTGTGTAATCTGTGACAAATAACCATCAAATAATTTACAGACAGTGCCCGTTAGAAGAAGTGGTGCCTGGCGGAGGTTGCTAAGCACCGAGCAGAGTGCCATGTCAATAATTATTTTCCAACGAAACTCCTACAGTGATGATTGTTGCCAGAGATGTTCTATTACCAATCTGCCACTCCTGTCTCTAGTTTTGCTCTCTCAAATGGGATTGCCTTGAATCAGCTCTTTCAATTATTTATGTGATACGTCAAATTACAGAATAGAAGACATCTCATTGTCCAGTTTGCAACAGGAACTAGGACTAGGATCATTTCCCACTTTACCATAAGATGTTTCCATAAGGTATTTCTCTAAAGCGCATACTTGGAATACTCCCTGACCTGTATGTTAAAGGAAAAGGTGTGACTCAATCCGTAGCTCTGTTCGAGGTCACGAGTTCTGTCTGTAGGAAAAAGATTCAGAAAATTCCATTCAACATAGACTGAAGAATGAACCAGAAGTTAACTGAATGGGGCATAGGAAAATTAAACAGAGAGTAAGTTACTGTGCCTCATTCAGTTAGTGTTAGTTGCCTGTTCAATATCCGGTCTAATTTTTTTTGTTCTTTTTCTGACTAACAGCACTTGGTGACGTTGAACAACGGGGCTATAGATTGACTCACACCAGATTTCTCCTTTAATGTAGGCCTTGCAAAATCTAAAATGGAGCTCAATGTCTGAATAGCATGGAGATGTACTTCACACAACAAAGCTCAGTTTGTCTTTTTTACACCAAGCTGGTGTCCACCTCTGGGTCAAGCAGACGTCATGCTCAAGTTTAGCGGTCTTCAATAGGTACAGTAGCCTACTGTGTAGCTACCAGTAGCTCCCCACCTGTTACTGAGTATCAGAAAATGTAAAGAAAATACATAGATTTTTCTGCCCTGAAAGATGCAAGCACAGATTCAGACTCTAGGAGTCATCTAGGGTGCTATAATAGCTTCATCACCATATGTTTACTGTATATAGAAATCTGCTACATCCAGTATGAGACAGTTGTCTGCTGGTGCTGTGGTGTTATCTCTGGGGTCATGGAACGAGAACCTATACCACTTCTACATCTGCACTGTTCTAATAATTCCAATAATCTGCTATTAGTCTTAGTTCTTCATGAATATGCATGCTAAAAATCTACCTTGACACGAGTCCACAGTGTTATGGAATATGCGCAGGCTCGGGTAGAGTTGGGCTGGGTGTTTTGTAAGCCCGATTGCAGCTTTAAGTGAAACTGATGGGACTTGTTAAGAATGAATTTAGTGGAAATAACTTTGTATTGGCAACAAGTATTATATACTGTGTGGCATCCAGAGGGCCGTGAAGGATCATGATTTATGGACGCTTTGATATCTCAGGGACTGAACAACTTCATTATTATGTAGAAAAAATCATTCAGTTTATTAACATTCTAATAGCCTAAGAAGGTTTTTAAATTCTTTTTTTTTTTTTTTGAGAAAGTCAGATTTCCACATCAGATCATCAGATCATTTTAATAGCTCCTAGCAGTATGTAGATTTCAAATACCCAATGAAACAACATTTCACTCTAATTTGTGACCAAAATAAAATTAATGAAGAATTTCAAAACTGACATGAAATGTGAGCAGATTATTGCTGCATACTGCCCCTCCCCCCACTTCCTCCATCATTGATCTTTGGCCAGAGATCCTCTCAACAGCTCACGTGCTGCTAGACCTCCCTCAGGCCTCCTCACAAAGCCAGGGATGAGCTGTGCTGTAATGGAAGAGCTTAGGCATGGCTGTGCTTCAGCTTTGATGAAGAGCCACTAGTGCTTCATGAACTCACCGTCACAGTTGGACAAGCAGAGGGAGACTGAGACAAACCATGTGGCCATGTTCGTATTTGTTTTCCAAACAGAGCCAGGTGAACCTTCCTGCTGCGCATTGTTCAAACGAGAGAGGATTATTAGTGTGGCATTTACGAGTGGTGTTTCTCGTCATGGTGTTTTTGGCATCATCATCAAGGTTGAAACGCATTGTATTGAACAAACTCACATTCCAGTGGTTCCCACTGAAAGCATCTCTGCTTTCTTTGCCAATGTTATACTCATATACTCTTTCATAACTCCTCAAAAGAGACTTTCTAAACATTTCTGCATCTGTCAGCTATGCCATATTTCCTTTTAAAAGAACAATAAAAATACATGTGCGGGTTCCTTTCAATGCACCCATTACTCCCTATGGTCATTTTAGGAGTCAAACAATTATTTTCTCCCTACTGAGAATGCACCATTCATCACTTGTACTTGATGTCCCTCTATGACAAACCACTGGTGTTAAATGACATGTCACCAATGAATATTTATGTCCCAGTGTTCAAACGCCACCAAGCCTGCTTTCCCAAGTCCAAAGTTAAGGTCTGACTGAACAATTTAATCCACAACAGCTAAGTGCTTTATACATTTTAAAAGGTAACATTCATCAATTCTGTAACCATGTATGAATAAAACAGATGGTCACAACACTGGATTTATCTGTCTGATGGCAATGTCTTAGCCATAGCTAAAAACGTGGCTCGGCTGCCACCTACTGCACAAACATTGTACTTTTCCACTTGCACCAAGGTGTGTTCAACACGTTAATTGCTACTATCAAGGCAATTATTCAGCTGCCTGTGGGATTACTACCTGTTGAGTTTACTTACAATATTTTTACTTTGTTTACACCTCATACCCTCATACTGCAAGAGCCTTAGAACAAGACCTGCCGATTGAGAAATCCAACTGACACCTCCTCTTGTTTTTCTATCAAGTACTCCTTAATAAATATGGTGTTTTGTTGTTATTATTTTTTTTGCAACTGCTTACTGGCATGCTACTAATTACAGACACCAGGCTAGGATTCTTAATGGGAGGACCCACTTAGAGAACTCGATGTATTTTGGAAACCAGGTGAATCTTTCATGTGGCTCCAATACACAGAGAATACAACCATGGTTAGATGCATAGATGCACAGTATAAGGTGAGCCACCACCAATCCACAAATGATCAGATCTTAGACAACCAAATGATCTTTAGGACAACCACAATGGAAAACAGAAACAAAGCAGCGAGGTATCACCCAAAGTGGAAAATTTAATAGACTCAACAGAAAGACAAAATCACTCTACCGTCACACTGCTTGTAGACATCAGTAGGTCCTGTACTTCACATTTAAAAATGTGTTAAAAATGTATTTACCTGTTAGCAATGCAGCTCACACATCTAGTACAACATCATATTAGGCACAAGGTGGAAAGGGAAGATGTGTTTACAGCACTGTATACCTCTCCTTGGTAACCGGGTTTCCTATTGTCTGACTACAGGTCCATTTCTTCAGGGCTGCCTCCTAAAAGCTTTATAATGCCTTTATAAACCCTACATAAAAACAAAGTAAAAAACAAATGTCAGTAGTGGGCTCAATGTACTAATCCCTTATGCGGCTCCATGGCCATTAAAACATCATAGAACATGATGTGATACACAGCAGACCTGTGAGCAGCGGTCTTATAACCATGATATGTAGGGTGTATAAAGGCCTTATAATAGATCATAAAGGGTGTCTTTTACAATCTACACACCTGCCAGTGCCCATCACTGCAGCAGTGGGCCGATGCAGGACAGATGGCCGAGGTTCTGGCATCCATTGAGCCAGCGTTGAACATTAGCAGGGGCAGAGCTGGCAGTGGTGCCCGTCTTCAGGAGACAACAGGCGCAAACCACGTCGGCCAGCGAGAGCTCGGCGCCGGCTAGCCAGGGCCCGCGGCCTAGGGCGGCGTTGAGCGACCGCAGCACGGCCGCCCGCTCCTTGCCGCTGCCCTCGGCCAGCTGGAAGAAGGCCATGTCCACCCAGCTGTCGGACATCGTGGCGGCTGCCGGGTCGCGGGGCTCCAGGCCCACTAGGCGGGAGAGGAAGCGTGCTACGTTGCCCTCGCCCTCGATGGGGCACATGTTATTCACGCTGAACTTCATCTGGAGTCTGGGCACTGGGAGTAACACAAAGAGAGTGCTCTTAGATAAAAAGGAGGCTACTGATTTGGAGTCCATCTGTTAGGGTATATGGTGCGTTCAAAATCAAATTCACATTGCATTTGTTCTTCTTTTTCTGCAGATGGCTTACAAACCTACATTTCAACACATTTTTATCATTCTTGCAACAAATTAAAGCATGTAAACAACATAACCATAGGTTAAAACGTGCCAGAACTCTTCTTTCAACAACTTAATATTTAGCTTGACACTTATGGGTCATTCCGTGTCAAATCAGGACGGATCCAGACCTCATCGTCACAGATTTTCACGAAACTTGGCATGCTGAT
>JASCQY010000001.1:9659600-9673931 GCA_030264315.1 Sardinella tawilis
CTCATGGATGAGCCTGCGCCCTTCCTTTGTGAAGTGGCATAGGGCTTATGCGTGAATATGTCAGAAACGTTTAATAAAAATGCGCTCCCCACATTTTGGGAGTCCCTGATTTGTTTGTGTGTTTGTTTGTTTATTTTGAAGGGGGGGGGGATAATTTTTCCAACCACTCATCCTTCTGACGACACAAACAGGAAATGGCAAGTCAATGAAATGAGTGTTCAGAATTCAAGGCTTTCAGTTTGAAACAATTCAAGAAAGACGCTATTTCTTTTTTTGCAGGACAGGGCGGCCTAAGGTAGAAAAGTAGGTAAATTCTAAGGGATGGCAATGAAATTAGTTGTTGCGCCAAGTTGTGCGTCACATTTATTCTTTTGCTTCCCCCTAGCGGTTGCAGTTGTAATTATGTCACGCCACTGAGTGAAAGGCATATTGTATTGGGAAACGTCCATTTCGAACTACCCACTGTATGGATGCCTATGTTTGTTTGTCTAGATCAAACAAAAAAAATGCTCTTTTTGGGTGGCACTACCACTTGAAGTGTGTTAGCCAATTGTTGATGTTAAAAAGCTGCAAGACTGCATTATTGTTCCCATGTGTTCCTACTTGTCCTGCATGTACTTTGCACTTTACTGTCCTCTTGTGGTTTGCATCTCACTCAACCACAATGGAGGTGCAATACATCCCTCAAACACCAAGAGGACATGCATGCAGGAAAGTCGGTGGCAAAAGGGAGAACGGGAGACGTATAGAAGTAGAACACACATTTAGGGCACAGTTGTTCTTGTTATAGGCCTAGTGCTCTTCATATAAATATAGACAAAAATATAGACAAACTACATACATCTGTTCTTAGAGATTCACAGGTTTTGTGAAAAAGAAATATCAAATTCATATACATTTTATTTAAGTTTTATTTAAAATAATGAAAAGGAAATGCAATACAGTTAATAATTAAGTTCTCTCTGAGCTTTTGATGCATGTTTGCAGAGGCTTGGTGACGGATAAGAAGAATCTGGTGAAAATGTTGCGCTTCTTGGGTTTCTCTGCTGCTGCTGCTGCATCAGGAGTAGAGGAATTTTCCATTTGTGACCTGGTGGCAGGTACTCCACTGCCATCATCTGCAGCATCACCAACAGATTGCCAAGGTTTACATGAGACATTAACAAGATAATAATAATAATAATAACAACAACAACAACACATATGACTTACTGATGATGGCCACAGAGGATGTGAAGTTCTGCAAATGGCTTCCACTCAGTGTATTGGTGACCAGTGAAGTCTCGTGTGGCACCAGAGGGCTCACAGCATTTCTGCCTCTAGAGGAATACTACAGTGCGAGAACACATGTATGCCATGTCACTTCTGCTCAGCGTATTCAACACACTATGTGGCAGGGATGGTCCTGGTCTAGAAAACTAGTCTTCCTTCCCAAAAACCACCACTGACACACGATACAACTTACACAGCTTACAGTGTGGAAAAAAATATGAATATCTTTGGGTATTTCTCTGTACCTTCCTGTGGTTCCTCACTTTGTGGCTCATCTGTTTGGGTAGGGCATCGCTGACATCCTTGCTAGTAGCTGTAGCAGCTTTGGGGGGCTTCTGGGATGCACAAGTCTCCTTCCCCAGTGAACCCTCACAAGAGGCAGCTGGTTGGTCGTCCCCTCCTGAATCACGTTCAGTGGCCACAGCCTTAACACAATGCTGAGCCACCAGACTCCTCTCAGACACAGGCAGTGCACTTAACGTTCCCAAGACCATGAACTGCTTGACTAGATCCTGTACTTTTGAGAACATTTTGATGGCATCAGTGCAAAACCTCTTTTTGCCGACTTTTGTAGTTGCAAGAAACTTGACAACACTGTCGACCATGGTCATTAGGATGGTTCGTGCTGTAGTGAAGTAAGATAAAACAGCATTCTCCCATGGTTTGGGTATGAACTGGCTTCCAACCAGTGGGCAGCTGACAGATCTGAGCAGCACATGCAGGACTGCCTTGTGGACCTGCACCTGAAAGTCAGAGGTGAGATGAATGGGAGGCACCTGTTTCATAGCCCTGTGGTAGGAGCCAATGAGTGTTTCACTTTCACAGGGCTTTGAAGAAGCCAAGGCTTTGAGCATCCCGGCCACCACCTGTGACAAGTTAGCGACTGCTGTAACACTGGCATGATCGAGACATGACCTCTCCATGACAGACAGGATGGCAGTCACCACTTCCTTTGTCACATCGGTTGCTCCCAATGCCTTTAGCACTTCCACGTCCGAAAGCCTGCCAGCATCTGGCTCTTTAGCATGAAGTTCCAGTGCGTCCAGTCTACTGAAGAAGGCTTTTACAGTCTCCTCCTTCAGTTGAACACAGCGATCCATGAAGCCATCAACGCCCCACCCAGTAACTGGTCCACTTAAAGAAATCTTCTTAATGGCCTCCAGACAGGCACCTTTGACCTCCTGCAGAATTTCCACACACAGGCCATGGACAAACGGTATGTCCAAGGGAGACCTAGTAAATAAAGAAATGATGACAGGTCAGTCCGTTGATGAAAAATATGACAGAGCCATTTAGAGCCCTCAGCATATAATTTTATAATGCATTTTAAAAGGAGTCACTTACCTTTTGAATGACGACTCTGGCGAGTCTGCAGCAGTACCGGGTGACTTCTGGGGCTGCTTGGATCCCAAGATTTGGACAATAGGTTTGAACATCTGGTATGCGGATTGGGACAGACCTGAAATCATGACTCCACACATTTCCACAAGATTCAGTCTGTCCATCTGAACAAAAAAACACAAGGTTATTGGAGACCAGTTCAACAGAACAATTCTTTTTTTAAATCTATCTTTACAGTTATTTATTTATTAAGGGTTAGCCTAAATGAGGAATTACTGTAGAGACTTACAGTAGGCATTCCTCCCGTCACAGCCATCCACTGCCTGGGGTGTGGGAGATAAAAAGTCATGAAAAATATTTCAGGCCAAGAATGGTGGGCTAGCCCACCTGGCAGATGTAACATAAACTAACTGTGCGGACAAGAAAACTGGAAATATGGTAGTCTACATACTCATCATTTAGATTCTCAATGGCAGCAGCAATTTCACAGATGACAGAGCTGTCGTTCCTCTCACTTCCTCTGTACTGATGTGAATGAACAGTAGGATCGCCTTGGATTGGCCTTCTCTCAGACATGTTTGAAAAATCTCTGGGGAAAAAAAAGCGAAAACGTCCCATGAAACTCTACGCACTAGGCCAAGCTAAGCGTGTTTTAGACATGGCAGATATCGACCAGCTGTGCTGTCGGTTTCAAGTAGCCTAGGCAGAGTATTTATTTTTTTTTACAAGACAGCTGTCTAACATTTACAATAGCTTAGTTACTTAGATTTTGTTGACCACCTAACCCTACCTTTCGCTTTGTGTTCACCGTCGTGTATCTGACTGATTCGATTGAAGGGAACTCCTCAACATTCTACTTTGCAACATTCTAACGTTCTATGGTACAGTGTTCTAATTCTGAGACGTGACGCTAACAGCGTTCTAAATTTCTCATATCTCTGAACAATTTTGTTTTATGTTTTTCAGCAGACGTTTTCCAACCAAACCATCAAGCTAAAGCGACAATAAAAACACCACATCCTTCATAATACTATACTTTCTATGAAGACTCGAACTTATTTGTAAACTGAAAGAAAAAAAATAGGCTACAAACTCAATTCCAAAAAAGTTGTGCCTAAATAAAAAAATAGACATGCAATAATTTTCAAATTATACAAGCAGCATACATTATTTGTTTGAGGATAGTCCAAGTACAACACAACAGTTGTTAAAAATGGGAATTTTCAAATGTAAAATGAGACCCCCAACACCTCTGCTAACCATCTTGTTGGTGTTTGGCTGAAATTTCATAGATTTCATAGTGCACCTTGAACTGAGGACTCCAAACCCCTTTTTACCTTGTGTGTGTGATGTCCACAGTGGGCAGTTTTTGATTTCTTTGATTTGCATCTACAAATCAAATGTAGGCCTAAGTGTTACGATCAACAGAGATCCTTTATCATCTGCTGTGCCTACCATCGGCAACATTTTCACTCACAAAAAATAACATAAAATGGCATGTTTGAACTTTAATTGCCTACATATGTTTTTTTTAATAGGCCTATAGGCCTATACTTTTTTCCTGATAGGGCCTACTGATGTTTCTAGAGGGTTAATAGGCTATTTAACATGAGGTCCACACATAAACTAATTTATTGCTGTAAATATTAATAAAGACAGCAGAGATCATCATACATGGATACCTCGGAGCAAATCCCACAAATACACCTACGGACAAGCATATGAGTTGACCCAGTGAATAACAGAAGAAGTTTACGCTTTATTAAACATTTTCAACCATTTATCTTACATGATATGGTCTATATCATGCTCAATAAGAGACCCTTTTTTAATTAGCATTTTCTTTTTTTATTGACGAATAGATTTGCGATTTAGGAACATTTGCGTTCTAATTTTGTGTTTCAATTTAGATTTGTTGGCTCCTTTTAAGGAACATTCCCTACTCTCCCACTAGAGGGCAGACCAATGCAGTGTTTTTTGTAGTTCTGTTTTTTTTTTCCTTTGCAGGCTCAAATGATACAAACATCCTGCCTTTAGCAACGTTACCAGTGTTCAGATCATGACGCCTATCCTATGTCATTACTATTAGCCTAAGTATTCCCTCTCTCTGTACACAAATTCCTTCCTCAAACAAGCAATTCAGGAGGAACTGTCACTCTGTTGACAACAACACTCTAGTCAACTCATTACTGGGGGCATGGTGTCAGGATGTTCACAGCCTCAAACACTAAAAAGAGCCAAGAGCGAGCAGACAATCAAACAGCCACAGTCAGTTAGACAGGCTATAGGACGTGGTCTAGATTTAGTTTTAACTAACAACCATCAGCCAGTGTTCTGATATAGCCTAGTCATTGGCTGGCAAAGGAACAGGTACCCAGTGCATGGCTAATAATGTGTGTTCTCTTCTGGCCCTGTCATCTGGACCTGACTGTTTGCCATTTTCTCTGGGAGGCCATCAGTCGATGCCCCTCTGGCCCATCTGCTCCAGCGGCCGCGGATCCACAGAGCTCCAGGGCCATCTGGTGCTGTGTTGTTTGCAAGCTTTGCATCTTTTTGGTAATCTCTCAAAAAAAACACAAGTGGGATAGTCCTCCCTTCCACACAAACACACGCATACAGACACATGCACACACGCGCATGCGCACACACACAACCACACGCACTCACACACACACACACACACATACACACACACACACACACACATGCATGCACACGCTCACTCTTAAGACATTTCTTGGGGGGTGTGCAAAGGCTGTATATAGCTGGGCATCCTGTATCTCTGATCACTCATCATGCATGCGTTTCCTCCTACCTCATGACTCTCATCATTGTCGTTGTCCTATAGTGCTGCAAGCCTATAGCACATACGGTGCAGTATAGCTCATGAGAGGTTTGATAACGCTGATATTGATAGTGCTTTTACTGTACGATGCATCAAAGGGAGCCTTTATGCTCATGCAAACATTGCTAAACCGTATACGGTTGCAATGAAAATTATTCTGCCCCATTGGCCATTTGATTTTACTGTAAGCATTTCAAAAATGTCAAGCACTCAGCCATTTGCATTAAATACATCAAATAAGAGCACTGTAAATGGCTGACCACACCCACAACAAGTGATTTTCCTTAACATTATTCAAGACAAATTACAATACAATAAAAAGGCAGAGGCCAGGTAGGGGAATAGGCTCCTGAAGAATGGGGTTGGAGTGTACAGTAGCAGCACATAAGCACCCCCACAACATCACCCAGCCATCATGCTGCACTGTAGGCAGGGTCTATCTCCTGTTATATGAGCCTGGAAAATTTCAGTTTTGTTTATTCAATCTACAGAACAAACCTAAAATAAGACAAAGTTTTGCCATTCAGGCATACAGTAGATCAGCAAAGACAAATAATAACAAAACTGTTCCAACCAATCACAGGGGGAAAGAAGTTTGGGGGACAGTGTCAGGGAAATTTAGAGAGGGAAGGAGCGTTTGTCTCAATATAAGCATTTTGTTCATTTATAATATAGAAAACACACATTGTACAGAGCGTATTTCTGGCTTTGTATCTAAAAGAAAGATGAACAAAATGAACAAATGAATACTCTTTTATATAATGAGAAATTAATATTCATGTGTGTTCTGGATCCCATTTTCACCTCACCCTGATGTATGTAAGTTGTGTATGTGTGTCTGTGAAAGGTTTCTTGATATGCAGGAGACCTCATGTAAAAATGCACACAACCGGCCAAGTGTTGCGAGTGCAATGTGGGCCGCATCAGTCCGACCATGGCCTGCCCTGGCACAGCCTGGTGTGATCGGATCTCAGGTCGGTGTAAACTGTAACCAGTACAACTTGCTTACAAACTTACACTGTCTGCATATTGCATGTTGTTTACAGAACACAAGGTTTGACAGAGACAGTGGGGACGAATGTAGACAAGGACCATGAATATCAAATTAGTAAGGGTCTGATAAGATCATTCGCTGTTATTAGTTTTTATACGTTGTCCAACTATATACAATATTGTGGATGTGGCTACATAGGAGACTATATAACCAGTGCATAACCAGACAGACAAGGTACAGATTTCTCATACTGTATGCATGGAAGTATATGTGTGGTTTGCATGTGCCTGGAGTAATTGTGTGTGTGTCAGAGAGAGAGAGAGAGAGAGAGAGAGAGAGAGAGAGAGACAAGGACACAAATGGGATCAGTGTTGTGTTCTAGCTGGTGTTGGTGACTGTTCAGTCAGCATTGCTCTAGAGTGCAGTGTACTAAATGCCTCCAGTCGGCTCTTTTCCTGCTGAGCCATTGCTCCCCTCTGGTGTGGACACTCACT
This sequence comes from Sardinella tawilis, assembly GCA_030264315.1. Lineage (NCBI taxonomy): Eukaryota > Metazoa > Chordata > Actinopteri > Clupeiformes > Clupeidae > Sardinella > Sardinella tawilis. Next base: position 9,666,547 of record JASCQY010000001.1, read on the forward strand.
GAAAACACACGCTGTGAACTGCGACTGCCACCGCTTGTTTGGGAAACAGGATGGGTTTGAGGGTAACCTCAGGAGGGCAACACAGGGGTTCCACTGGATGCATACTTGCTGATGCTGGCTGGATGCCAAGGAATGAAAGAGAGAGATAGAGAGAGCGAGAGAGATAGAGAGAGAGAGGGAGAGAAACAAATGAGAAAGAAAGTAAATGAATGAGTATGGGATAGAGAAAGAGGGATGAAGAAAGGAAATGCGATAGGAGGAGTGAAAGAGGATGGATGTGAGTGCGTTTTGGGCGGCATCATTTCTCATCAAGCCTTGACACTCCATGATGTAAAAATAGAATCACTAATTCCGGAGAAAAGTAGGGGATTTGGTGACCATATGGTGAAGTCTTTTTAACTCATTTTTTTTCTTTTGGCAACAATTTGTAAAAACACAAGTGCACTTTAAAACTTATCTCAAATAGGCAAAATTCTTAAGCTTCAACTCCCTGCTGTTGATGACATTCGTCAAAACGGACATATTTTGGGGATTTTGCACAAAATGGACACTTATTTTTCTGATAGTTTTGCAAGCTCTCAAATATTCAAATATTTCTTGCTTGAAAAGAGAGACAAACAGAGAGACAGACAGACAGACAGAGAAAGAGAGAGAGAGATTTAATTAAAACGCACAATTGAGTTTAGTGTACCGACTGCTTGTTAGCTCTGAATTATTCACCATCCTGTGTGGTTAGCTGGAGAAGTGACAGCCATGACACAGGCATAGTGCGCTGAGGTAATAGGGAGATCCGGTGCGGGCCGGCACTCGGATGTAGGGGAGAAACTGAGCCCCGGCGGCCTGAAACCCGACAGCGGAGTGGCAAAGAGTGAAACAGGGGGTTAGTGTGAACGACCTGGGTCGTGAAACCCATCACAGACTGAAAAGGACTCCGCACACGCTCCCCGTCACATCAACACCGATGTGGGTTGGGCCCCTCTTACGGACGACATCGCAGCATATCTTGAAGTAGATACCCTCTACTAAGAATAAGATTGTAGAAAGCTGTTTCCTGCTGTTTTTTTTTCCGACTAGCAACAATTATTACAGAGCTCTGGAAGGGTCATGGAAAAAAAATGTAGTAAAATGTGCGCACACTTTATTAAAACGTGCGCACACTTTACTAAAATGTGCGCACACTTTAGGTGAAAGAAAATGAGAGCACATTTTACTACATAGTGCGCATGATTTACTGAATAGTGTGCACATTTTACTAAATCGTGCACACAATTTAGTAAATCATGTGCACGGTTTAGTAAAATGTGCGCACGCTTTACTAAATCATGTGCACATTTTATTAAATCGTACGCACGATTTCTTGATGCCCAAAAGATTTCACCATGACACCTCCGGTACTCCGTAAATTATACAATAAAGGGGGGGGGGGGGGGTGGCGGGGGGGCGGCATTGCAGCACCTCTGAAGCCCAATCAGATGGTCGCTTGTCTTCACCACATATGGTCACTTGTCTCTGCACAGCTCTGTAATTTGCTGTTATTTTGCCCAATACATATTTAGTGAATCAAGGCATCTGACAGCAGGCTAATACAATAATAACACAGTAGGCCCTTGAGGGATTTTTGACAGACTAGGACATACCTGACTTTACATGAAATATTTATTTAGGATGACCCAAGCTGCTTTGATGTCTGCAGCTGAAAGCAGTCTGGTCTTCTCTGTGTTGTTAGGAGAGCTGGTGGCCTTTGCTCGATTTCTCCATTCACATTCACCAGCTCAGTGTTTACACTTCAAGGTCTACTGCCTTCATAAGCAGGAGCTGTGATTTCCCCCCTCATTGTGCCTCTGTCATGTCACAAAAACTTGGCAAATATGAAAGATCTGCCTCAGTACAACTCAGTTGTGTAATGCATAAAACATGAGTCCCAGCAGCAGACAGAATTTGCTGCATGCTTCCCACAAAGCACGTAAAACTTGCATGACGCACCTTCCCGTGCTGAATATCAGGTGACTTGTAGATGCTTTGACAACTGTCTAGATTACCTGACTGCTGTGTCAGAAATCCTGAGGATCTTCGTGACAATGTGAAAAATAAATAAATAAAATAAATAAATAAATAAACAAACAAGTACCAACATTTAGACATCCATGATGAAGTGCACAACACTTCAAATCTCAAAAGTCGCCAGTGTTTTGTTATCAGCCAGAGGATGGGGTGGCCCATTAAAGATTCAGTCAGACTTAATAAGTAAGGTGAGCCTGACACTCCTTTCTTGGTATGAGCTTTTGGTGACAATGGAGGCTGGGGCCATCAATTATTGACCAGAGGCAACGCAGACCTAGCACCGTCCACCACTGAGGTCTTTTGGAGCGGGTGCATCGGCGACTCATCGCCTCGCCCCCTCCTCGGCAGGTCTCGCTAATTGTGTCTGTGTCACAAAAGAAATTTGGCCAACATTACTTATTTAGGTCATTCTGCGCACCACATGATTAGAGCCGGCCATCAAATCTTCTCGGAGAACGTGCTTAAGTTTCAGCGTCGGTAATCCTCTTCCGCCGAGCCTGCCCGATGTCCACTGTGGTGTGAGAGAGAGAGAGAGAGAGAGGCTCTTAGGACCTACAATGCCATTTGACATGGAACTGCTCACATTGCAAACTGTGCTTGGACAGGCCACTTGAAATTTGAACTATAAGAGCCCTGATTGTTTAAGGATGCACCCTGTGAACTGTTTGAAAGGTTTGGTGCTTAACTAAGAACATTTGCTAATCTAAAATATTGAGACTATAATCGTTGAATATTTGTAGCTTCACCAAATAGATTCACCTTGCAACCTTTCCTTATAACTGTATTAGGGTCCTTGTCTACCTTACTGCATTTACTTGACAGCAAAAATCAGTGTGGTAGCTTCTAAAAATATGTGGCGTTTTTAGACATTTTGACATAAAACACAAGCCAAGGAATGGAAAGAAACATTCAAGTTCAGACGCAGGTCAAGTGGACATGTACAGTGTTTAGCATGGAGGCATGTTGCATGAGATTGCTCTGATCCTCTGCAATCCTTTTACTCTAGCAGCACAAACAATGCAAACATCAAGAAAGAGAATGGTAATGAATACTTCAGTCTATTTACAGTGTTGCACTCAAATCCCCACATAATCACAGATTATGGATGAATATTGCTGTCAAAAACAATTCTTTGGATTACATAATAATATTTACTTGACAGGAAAGTATCTGTATAGGTGATAGGCTCATGCTGTACCGATATACAAAGACCCAAATGGCCATGTATAATTGCATGGACATGTTATTGCGCCAATTGGCATTTTTTTTGTTTGTTCATCATAGCTGAGGGGACATGTGTGCGCATAATTTTGGGATTATTGCTCTGTCATGGTTTCTCTGTTACCTTAGCATGACAGTCCTTTCCTTTGTTCATCGTAACTGAGGGGAGATGTGTATGCATAATTCTGGGATTATTGCTCTGTCATGGTTTCCCTGGTACCTGGGTGAATGCAGGAGGAGGTGGATCATGTGGGTAGTCTATATGCTATAATGGACCCATGACCCCTGTGACCCCAGGAAGGACCCCAGTGATAAACAGGAAGGAAACGGAACACATCATGATGGGATAGTGTGACAGGGAAGGGCAGAGGAGCCCGAGAAACTGTGACTGTGCAATAATCCCAACACCGTACACACACACACACACACACACACACACACACCCTGACCCTCTGGGCTGTCCCGTCTTTATTGTGTTTCATTCTCCCTCTTACTCTGACCTATTTTTGTTTTTTCAAATCAGAGATTTAGATTTTGTTTGTTTTTCTCTATCTACTATTTGTTTGGAGGTTTTAATTGCCTTTGAGGGTTTACTATGTTTGCATTTTAATTACTGCCTTGTTTTTAATTTGTCTTAGTCTGCGTGTGTGTGTGTGTGTGTGTGTGTGTGTGTGCGTGCGTGCGTGTATGTGTTATGTGTGTGTGTGTGTGTGTGTGTGTGTGTGTGCTGGGGGGTGTAGATTAAACTCTGACTGCCTCCCAGCTGTTGACAGGCACAGAGCGAGTAGAAGGGAAGAATATAAGACACACGCCACTCTGGGTGTGTCCCATACACACACGCATACACTAGTCATTCCAGGACTTGCCTATTAGGTCCATGCAATTATGTCCAGGGTTAGTGTAAAGTGCACTATTATGCTTAGGCCCTCACAATAGTGTAACACTTGAATCGGGGAGTAGGTTCTTGGTAAGGATAAATAATCCACAGACACACAAGTTCGAACTGATGGCTACTTCTCCAACACCACACTTCCCAACTCTCCCACCAGTCTCTCTTATTATATAACCCCATCATCGCAAAGCTTTTGGCAAACTGAAGTCAAAACACTAGAACACTTACACTTACTTACAGTACACTAGTAAACATCTGCATTGTTTGTCCCAAAGATTGTGTTTACAGGATTTTATCAACATCCCTTTTAGTATTTTAGATTCAAGAGAATGTTATTGTTGATGTGATGACCCTTGCCAGCTTATGCCCTACCCTGTTCTTCATACACATCATAACAATGCTCAGTTAGCCATGACATGTTAACCTTATCGACTCTATGACTTTAAATTATAAAATGATTTGAATACAAATAGATGTCAACAATAATGCAAATGATAAATAACAATTAAATAGAATGATTAAATAAAATGAATACACATACTGCTAATATTATGGATAACAGGGACAGTGTGTCTACATGAACACTAAACAGTACTTTAGGCCACTACTGAGAGCAAAGGACAACAGTTGGAAGAGCCAGGTAAATTCCTGGCAGACACGTCCATATTAAAGTGCTTTAATGGTTTCAGCAAACTGAAGAGGCAGTTACTGGATGGGTGATGTGTGTTATAAATGTTGTGGCTGAAGTATTTGTCATGCAGAGAGGGGAGAGCAGTCCATGAGGTATGATCAGCAGAGTGCTCTATAAAAAAATCCTTAGAAATATCAGGGAGACCCTGCATTTCTACAGATAAGTGGTATATCCAATTTCTGGCTTTGTTGACCTGAGTTTGGGAGTTAGTAGTCCAGGGCATAGCCTACTGTACTACGTAACACGCCAAGCCCTGGGCAGACTTCAAACTAGTACCAGGACTGTATCTAGTCATAAAAAGATGCCATGTGTTAATTTCATCAAATGTCACATACTTTCTGGTATGCAGATACAATGTCCCCCCCCCCCCCCCCACCCTCAATGCAAAGAGTAGCTCTGTGCCAACAACTTTTTTTTAGTACAAGAGTGGCTATGGTGAACTCGGCTGAAAGTGTTGAAATTTTATATCGCTTTAAATGATTGAAAGCGATACACCGGCGGAGATCTATTGTAGGCTCTGTGTCTGCACGTGCAGTTGTTAAACATTGTGTCAAATTATATTTCACGTCAGTCGCTCCAAGCCGGAGTTAGGGCAATCTTCTTGTTACGACGATTTTGCCTTTACAATGGGAGTGCGCCAGCACTCTAGCACACGCGTCCAAAATGCTATTTTTAAACCACTTACAATGTTCGAAATATCACAAAACGTCCTACAAAATATTATCAGGGTCTCTACTCATGAACTTCAGCATAGACAACATTGTTGGCGCACTCAAAACTTAGAAAAAACGAATGTCTCTGGAGACAGCGCTTACCTGTAAACTTTGTCGCCGTCATCTTCGGCATCGAGTCACGTTAAAAGTCCATCTCCGAAACGGAATGAACACAGGTAATTAACTGAAATTTCACTTTTAAGGGAATGAATGACTAGTTACAACTTAGCTGGTCATTGAAATTGGGTAGGAAAATGTTTTCAGCCTACACTGAGTTCTCTTAGACCCATGATGGTGTGTTCAGTGATGGACTTTTAATGTGACTTTAAGAATAGATGGCGGACGGAGGAAGTTTTAAAACGGGTAAGCACTGTCTCCAGAAACATTCGTTTTACCAAGCTTTGAGTGTGCCAACAATGTTATCTATGCTGAAGTTCATGAGTAGAGACCCTGATAATACTGTAGGAAGTTTCGTGAGATTTCGAACATTCTAAGTGGTTTAAAAATGCCATTTCGGATGCGGACGCACTCCCATCGTAAAGGCAAAATCGTTGTAACGAGAAGATTGCCCTAACTCCAGTTGGGAGTGACTGACGTAAAATATTATTTGACACAACGTTTAACGACTGCACATGCAGTGCAGACATAGAGCCTACAATAGATATCCGCCGGTGTATCGCTTTAAGTGAGGAGTTGTTGCTCCACACAATTAAATATGCTTTTTGTTGTTGCTGTTGTTGTTACTTTTTTGGTCAGAATGAGATGTTTTATCATCATTTACTGTATGTAGTTGATTAGACTGAGTCCAGGCTAAAATGCATTAGAATCAGGAGATAATACTTACTGGTTAGGGCAGATAACTCTTTTTTTTTCTTTTTTTTTTTACCCTTAATGCTGGTTCGCAAATTAGGGTATGCGATACCAAATTTTCTTGTTCTTTTTTCCCCACAGACAGCACATGGTTACCTAAAACAACAGGAATAGCTTATAGGTGAAAACATGCATGAATATCAGCCTTGTGGTGCTCCTTTATTCAGTGTGATGGAACTGGAAATGAACTGACCTGGGATCTGCCCCAAAGCCCAGTCTCTGAGGGTTTTGCACTTGTACAGTATGATGCTCAATCCTACATTATTGATAGATAAGTTTAAGTGCTTTATCCAGCTGAAGTGGACATTAAAAACCATGATAATGTCTTTAAACTTACATCTCTTGGAGGGCATTCAGTATCCTACTGAGAGGGGAACAAAACAAGGTTAGCAAAACAGCAACATATCAGTTTTACTGGCTCTGGGTAATCGCTCCCTGATCTCCTTATCTAATACCACACTGATAAAGGAAACCATGCAAAAACAGAACACTCAAATCTGTGGAGCAGGGCATTTTTTTGGGGGGATTGTCGGGCGAAAAAAGCATCATTGCATGGCGTGTCAGGACCTCTTGCCAAGATCACTACCCGATGTGCAGCTCTTGCAAACTGTGCCAGTGTGTGAACTAAGCTGAAACAGACTTACCAATGATCAGTGGTTGTGATGGCAGTATGTGTGAGCTCTGCCAACAGAATGAATGCCACAATGGATTTGCACAAAGAGGCTTATTGACCTGTCAATGTCTTTATGTATAGAGTACGAGCGCGGGTATGCATGTGTGTGTGTGTGTGTGTGTGTGTGTGTGATAATCCTTGAATGCATGTTCATGTGCATGTCATATGTCATTACATACATGATCACAGAGAAACCTGTGTGTGTGTGTGTGTGTGTGTGTGTGTGTGTGTGCCTGCGTGTGTGTGTGTGTGTGTGTGTGGACT